>OX387427.1:25320264-25452905 GCA_947563755.1 Lochmaea crataegi | reverse complement strand
TTGCTACTATAAAAAACTCGAGAGAAATAGTCATATTATAATTTGCTTGATGTTGCGTATTTTGGCAAGAGCCGCAGTCGCGTAATGATAATAGTAATAATAATTATTATAATAATAATGGTGATCGGAAACTTATTATTGCAGGCAGTCTTTTGCAGAGTTACTAGAGGCAGTAGAACAGTTATCAGATTTCTGAATCCGACGAAGAAGAAGCGCCAACACAAACATCCTGGGCTGGTAAGGATGGCACTTAATGGAGTGACGCACCAACAACACAAAAGCAAACATTAGGTCGTAACATTATCCGCGAAAAAAGTGGCCCACCATCCTTTAGTCGTTCATATACGGCTCGAGAAATTTTCAAGTCTATATCGTCTCCAGAAATGTGTACCTTAATACTCAGGTATTCCAACCAAAAAGGTGGAAATATAACTAACAAGTATAACCAAAAAATGGCAGAAAAATATCAACCTCCCAACAGACCAACCCCGAAAGTATTTATTCCATTCACTGAAATAGAATTAGATGTATTTTTAGGAATTCTCATTGCTGCTGGATTACACAGGTCTAACAGGAACACGTTGTTCTCAACTGCGAAGTCAGAGCTTTTTAAATAATGAATATTTAGTGAATTCAGTGAATATTTGGAAAAAAAACGTGGTGTGACGTGAGTCTGTTCTGGCAAAACCCGTGACGTCACATCGATATCGGAATTTCCAGCGCCGACGAGTACTGGAAGTACCGACGGAGGCGCGGTCCGTCGGGCTAGATGTAGTCACGGCGGACGGTTTAGGTGTCGTCAGTCTGCACCTATATAAATATCGGTGCAGATTTCGACACAGGAAATTTTTATAGATTGTTGGTCCGCATCAGAGATCCAATCGTCTAAACACACTGAAACCGTCTAAACGCCCAGGTCAGACTGGAAATCAACGCGCACAAATGTGCAAAGTGGAGATCGTCCACGGCCGACCTGGACTATATACAGGGCCACTTGTTCTGGCGAAAGTTCAACATTCTTATAGGTGGCAGATATAAGAATGAACAATCGCATTTCTCTGTAAACGGGCAAACATTCCATACCCCCGATCAAAAATCCGAAAAATTTAGGGAAAATCTTCAAAACGTTTTCTCTCCCCCCAACAATCCCAATTTCAACCGATAGTTCGCAATCGAATCTGATCTCCTCACCCGAAGCCCGCACGTCTTCACCTCCCTCAATGAAGAAAACCCTCTTCTAGCCCCTTTCTCCATCCAAACGGCATGCAAAACAGGGAAAAACACCTCCCCAGGCCCAGACTCGATCTCAAGGCAAATCCTCAAAAACTTTCCAGATGAGATATTTCCTCTCCTTCATAACCTGCTAAACCCATGCCTTTCCTTTTCATATTTTCCAAAAATTTGGTAAACAGCAAACTCCGTCCTCATCCCCAAGCCCGGGAAAGACCGCACCGACACTGAATCCTACAGACCTATCTCTTTCATCAGCGTCCTAGGGAAAGTCCTCTGCAACCATCTTCATGGATGTCCACAAGGCTATCGACCAGGTCTGGCATACGGGCCTGATCAGGAAGCTTATGAGCATCCGACTCCCCCTTCCAACACTCAAACTCATCTATTCATATCTCACAAACCGCTCCATAAGTGTCAAAGTCGGAAACTCCATATCTCGACCGTTCACCCCCCGAGCCGAAGTCCCCCAGGGCTCCGTCCTCGCCCCCCTTCTATATCTTATATTCACTTACGACATCACTTTACCCCGAAACCCCTACGACCACATCCAGCTATACGCTGACGATTCCTCCCTCATCTCCACAGCCAAAACTCTCCACACTTTCCAACTTCGAACCCAACAAACCCTCAACACCTACTCAAAATGGTGCATCCAATGGAGAGTAACACTCAACACCCAAAAAACCCAGGCAATAGTCTTCTGCCACCCGAACCATAAACTTCAACTTCAGAATTTCCGAATATCGCTCTGGGGGGATCGGCTCGAAATCCGCAAAGAAGTCACCTACTTGGGGGTGAGATTCACTCACACCCTCAACTGGAGACCAGACGTCCGGATGACTCTGGACAAAATGCGGAAGAGAGCCAATCTCATCAAGGCGTTAGGAGGAAAGTTTGGGCGAACTCACCCATCCACCCTTCTTCACACCTACAAAACTTACATCCGTCCCATTATGGACTACAAATCCATCATCTTTTGCACCTCGCCCCAGGTACCCTCAAAAATATCCAATAGTGCGAAAGGGCCATTCTCCGCTACTGCCAATATCAAGCATTTATGTCCCCCAGCATACAGGTTTACAACAACACAAACATTCCCCCTATCACCACCCGGCTAAGAGACCTACAATCTCGATACGTCAATCGAACCATAATCTCCGACAACATCATCGCAAAAAATACCCTCCAAATGCCCTGGTCTAGACGTCAGATACTCTCTCGAAAACCAAAGAAAAAATTTCCCTTCCCTCCTCTCCGCCTCCTGAAACCCGCTTACGACGATCTACCCGAAGATCTTATAAACCACCTCGAAAACTCCCCCATCGCAATCCGGTAACCACCCCGCGCACCCTTCAGGAACCCCATCGGTGTTACAGGTCTTCTGTGGTTTCCCTGAAACCTAGTTTCTTCAAAACTTTGATAGCCAAATGGCCGATGGTCGGGACTCATACAGCCACAGCTGTACCCAATTCCCAAAAAATAATCAAAAAAAAATGCGGCTGTGAACCCGAGGAGTCGCGGCATATACGGGCACCGATCTTCTCCCCACCCAAACCCCCCCCTGCAGAGGACATTTTCCTATATCAGGGACAAAATACCACCCCAAAACTTCCACCAAAAAACTACCATCCTCCCAAAAAAACCCCTTCGAATCTCTCTCTCGACACAGGATCAGTTTACTTCCCGCTACGGCGGAGGTACATTCTACGTCATCAGTCTACCTCCAGCTTCGGCTGTGGAAACGTAGTTATATTTGTCTTATGAGTCAGTCTGCGAAGTAAAAATAGTGTTTTAGTCGTCGAATAGTTGTATTTGTGTCTATGAAAGCTCTGACTTCACCTCGCTAAGATCGCGGTGGAGCTACGGAGACGTTGTCTCTTGTATCAACGAATTTTTTATTTATTTTTCCTACGAAGAAACACCGTCAAGAGTTCCGAGCTAGAAAGTACCTATTATTTATGGGGGTACAAGTATAGCTCGAGTACTCATATACTCAGTCGAAAGAAAACCGAAGAAGAAAACTTCGATTCAAGCCGGACAGTACTCCTTCAGCATACTCGGGGTACTACTTTATAGTATACACCCCGAAGGAGGAGATACCGATACCGCCGCTCAATAACAACGTATCTGAAATGTGGAAGCTAGAGTCATTACCTCTATTTCGTGCTACCATGTCTCGTGATCAGTTTAAAATGTTTCTCAGATTTATTCGCGTTGATAATCAGAACACTCGTGCTGAACGCACCAAAACAGATAAAGGTGCACCAATTAGAGATATTTGGATTACGCTAACTTCAAACTTGGCAAAAAACTACAAGCCAAAAGAAAGTATAACTGTGGATGAACAATTGTTTCCTTACAGAGGACACACTAAGTTTACCCCGTACATTCCGTCGAAACCAGCAAAATATGGTATAAAATTTTTTTGGGCTTGCGATTCAACAAATGGTTATCCTTTACAAGGTCAAACTGTATACTGGAAAACCGCCATGTGGTGAACGTCAGGTAAATGTCGGCGAGCGTACAGTTTTGGATCGAGTGGCAAAGTATAAGGGATCGGGAAGAAATGTAACAACAGACAACTTTTTTACAAGTTTGCAACTGGTTCGTACTTTGAATTCATGGAATATGACTTTGGTAGGTACTCTTAGAAAAAATAAAGCATTTTTACCTCCTAATATGCAGCCATCTAAAGATAGACCTATAAATTCAAACCATTTTCGCATTGAACAAAGATGCAACATTATGTTCCAAAGAAAAACTAATCAGTTATTCTTTTATCAACGATGCACACAACAGGTCAAGTGGATGATACTACTGTTGCAAAGCCTGAGATAATAAGATATTAGAATAAAACAAAAGGAGGCGTTGACACCATGGATAAGATGCTAAGCGAGTAAAACGTAGAACAAATCGATGACATTAGCATTTTTTTACCATGATTGACGTTGGTGGTTTGGCTTCTTACTGCATTCACTTCACCAGGAACACAATCGAAATTTTAGAGCAACTGATCAACGTCGTAGGTTTCTAAAAGACCTTGCCAATGACCTGTGCTTGCCTGCCGTTCAAATGCGTTCCCTTATTCCAAAAGTTGTCGGTAATTATTTCACACGTCAGTCACCAGAAATGTCGATCCCATTGTTGCTCCACAAAGGGAAGAACCAAGGCGTGATGCTTCTGGGCGCATTATGGTGGTTGGTAAATGTCAAATTGGTCGATAGTTAAACCACAGACAGAGGAAGACCCGTAAAGCGTGTAAATCCTGCTTCAAACCAGTTTGTAATGAACACTCTGTAGATCAAACTTTATGTCAAAAGAGTAAACAATAAAAAATCTGACCTTACATATAAGACTACCTTGTTTTTTGATACTATATATACAATAAACAAATACTAGATAAATTTTGAGTTTTCATTTTTGCTATAAAACATTTATTTGCATTTAAAACTGATACGGGTACCCGGGTACCCAAACCGTCATTTGCAGGGGATAAAAATCTGCCCCTTATTAATTTTAAAAATCGCCAACAAATATAACTCAAATTGTAATATTTTGTTAAAATAACCTAGCATAGAAATGTCTCGGAATCACACACCTCAATGGATTTGAACAAAATAAATATTCACATAATGGGTACCAGGGTACCCATTTAGTCACATAAAGGTTAAAAAAAATTATTTTAGCAATAACAATTCATGGTTAATTTCTGTAGTTTAAGAGACGTAATGTTACCCAATAATAAATATATCAATGTTCTAACATGGCCGGTGTAATGCTATTACATGCACCCCTTATTTTTTGCTTGAGATAGTTCTGTAGTTAGTGTCGATTATAGGGATGAAACGATACGAGTAAATACAAGTACTTACTCGATACTTTCCAACGATACCAAGTACTTTTAGCATCGATATTTGGAAAACATTTGGAAAAATTAATATTTTTGGGAAGCACTACAAAAACAGACTTTTTTTTCATAAATGCCTTTAATTTTGTACTTGTCAATAAAGAATACCAATACTTTTTACTCTTAATTTTCCAAAAACTATTCGATACGAGTAAGTATCGATACTTTTCAATCGATACTGAGTAGGTATCGATACTCGACGACCGATACCGTATCGAATAAAAGTATCGATACCTCGATGGTATCGTTTCATCCCTAGGCGAAGAAACTTGATCTTTTATGTATCCTCAGACATTTGTTTGACGACATCAAAACCAGTTTACAAAAGAACTACGACAGGACCGTATTTAAAAATTGTTTTAATAGATGATATAAATTATTTGATATAAAATGTGTAATACATCACTGAATTTGGACTTTGTAGATTGACTAATAATTGCAATAAAAGAGACAGGTCCGAATTTATAAAAAATATTGATGTTAGGTTCCAGAAGACACGAAATGTCACATCGAAGATTTATTGATACATGGCTATAGTAAATTTATAATCGAATGAAACTTTCTTTTTCCATTTTATGATATTTTTTTTATTTCAAAATTTTATGCTAAAAAAATAAAAGCAGCATTTTTAGTTTCCCCTGTATAACGCGAGAATGAAGAGTGTCCCTTTAACAAATTTAATGTTAATAGTTACCTTTTTGTCCATTTAATCGTTTTCGTATCTATTACGGTTTACAATATAGCAATATTACCAGATGATAAAAAAACAGCCTATATATGTCAAAATTCCAGTGGACATCACAACCGAGACCATTTTTTATAATTATTATAGTCAGGAAGCCTCTTAAATTATTTACAAATATGATTGACTTTCCTCATATACTTATCAAATGTCCAACCCCTAACTATGCCATTTTCACGTCAGCAAAGGTGCTCTGTTGATTTCGCCAATATAATTTAGCTTTTAGACGTTACAACTAATACTTTTTTGTCTAAGAAATTGAGACGGATAAGTCATCATATTTGTGAATAATATTTAGCCAACCGTCCCAAGTACCCACTTACACCCCAGTTTTTGCTCAAAATTTAAACAGAATTCACTGCGATCGATTTAGTATTGCCGGCCAAATTATTCCTTCCCATTCTCCGACGCAGATAGACCAATGTTTTATGGTCTAGTGCCTTAACCGTGCATTTATCTTAGGGTACTATTCTTGCTTAAGCACCAGCATCTCAAATTTCGCAGTTCTTCGTAAAGACGGCCCTTAATTTTTCAAAAAAGTATCAAAACTTACTATTGCAGTAGGATTGGCAACGCTCTTAACCTATACCCGTATACTGCCATTTGAATGTGGATTCTACTAATCTTCGTACAAAAAAATAAACTTCGAATTCCTTCGTGTGACAGATGCAGGCAGTCATATTCATATAATACATCACATAATAAAAATGCACGTTTTCAGAGAATTATTAACTTTTGTCAAAGCAATTTAATGGTTCATGTTCCTATATCAATTAACGAGAGCTCTTTGAGGTAGAGCATTGTCAGTCGAATATCAAAGCACCCTGTATATATATTTCTCCCGAAACTCTGATTCGCAAATTGATATTAAACACATTAATTAATTTTCTCCAAACTTGATAAGTATTTACTTAAAACGTTACCTGAACACATCAACTGATACTCGAAACTTTAAAGCCTCTTCAACCCGAATATCGTTAATATTTATTACCCAGTAGTAATCAATTTTGTACAAGTAAACGTTAAATATAGTCGAAGCTGCTAGTCAAATAATTAGGATTAAATTTCAAGTTTGTAAACTACAACATCTTCTCTCTTTCCCGTCTCTCGCGCCGTCAACACACGTTAATCGCCCATCTCATTAACAAGGCACAAACAGCGTTAACTAAACGCCAACGGTCCCGTTAACTTCGAACTCTGCTGTCATAAATAAGGGAAATGCATACGAAGCTGTGATTAGAACTAATGGATGTCATCAAAACATTAGTGGCTAGTGTTTTTAAATGGGTTCACGCTGCCTTTTCGCCATACGGATTTAATACGAATTAAATTGTACTATTTGTACATGCAAACAGATCAAAATTATGAAATTAAAACGTGAAACAAACTTTTTAATCCAAATATCAGTGATAAAGTTTTCAATTTTCTTATAAAAAAAAGCGACCCGCCCCGATTTCACTGTGACGCTCACTTAGCTTGGGGTCTAATAATCTGGTCAACAAGGGCCTTTCAAGTTTATGTTTAAAAGGAAAAGGAACCTCGTGTATTCTAACAAATATCTATTTATATTCTCTCTCGGCACGTCTACTTGGTTTGTTGTAATAACTCAAGGTGATGTTAACTAATCAATTAATAATTAAGCCTTGGAATTATTATAGAAACTATTATACTGAGTGCTAAATATATTATGTTAAAATTCACTTACACTTACAACTTTTGCAAGCGGCACTGGAATTTTTTCAAAAATCATCTACTTACACGCTATTCCGAATCGAATGACACCTGGTCATGTGGAGAAAAAAGTTTGACCTGAAAGGCACTTGTTGACTAGACTATAAGCGTAGAACTTCACACCGCTCTTACTTTTATCATTTTTTAACCGTAATAACATTTGAACGTAGAAGGTGTCCCAGATTGGATGATTTTGTATAGTATTTCGAAGATTGGAGGAGATAAGATTAGATTAGATTTTATGAGGTGGCTGATCAGCCTATTCCAATGCGAACTTTTCAGATCTATTGTGATTCTTCTCCATCCCATTTTTTTTTTCATAGCCAATCAGCCTCGAGTCTGAACCTTTCATGTAATTTCTTGCCGGTGGCTTCTCATCGCCTAGTACAAGAAACCGCACACTCTCCAGACAGTCACAATGGCATAGGATTTACTGTACAGTTTCCTCCTCTAGGTGACAGAATTTGCACATGGCTTCGTCAACCTTATCAGCTTTGCGCGTTATCATTTTCAAATTCACGGTATTGTCATTATTCAATAGTTGTATTGTCAAACACAAACACTGTTGCAGTGCTGCGTTCTAAAGTTTCTGCGCGAAGAATTCAAAAACTCATCAAAACAGCGTTTGTTTTAAAAAAATTCTATACTTGATCCCTTTAAAAAAAACACTCACAAATCCCACATCTACTTCATAAAATAAATTAATTATATAATAAAGCATTGATTATATAACGTGATTTCATAACACCAACAAAAAGTTTCCTCAAGATAATTTTCCTACGTGATAAGTTATCGGAATGATGACAGTCGTTATGGACATTGTAAGGAAAAAGAAAACGTTATTAATATATAACTAAAAACTTATCCATCAAACTGTTACCACTTCCACTAAAAGCCTATTATTGCCGTTCAACCAACATTAATATTTACCTTATAATTTCCAATGTCCGTCGAAAAAATACTTATTTGCCATTGATTTATGTCACGAACGGTAAAATGTAGTTTTTCAATTATAATTTAACCGTATGAATTTAAGTGAGGCTCGTTATTGTTGGAAATTCATGTGAACTGATAAAAATAAACAATTAGTTTTTTCCATAATTATACAGGGTGTCTAATTTGTCCTTATCGGGCTAAACAGTCTTTTCATTAGACTTTTCTTGGAAAAATCCTCCCTTGGGCACCCTAAACTAGAATCAGTGCTTCGCTTTCGAAGGTTGTGTATGAAGCAGTTTCTTCCTCTTCCATGCACAACCGTCAGATAGGTTCCTCCCTAATTATACCCATGTTATGCAGTGACCAGTTAGTAATCTTATCACTTTCCTCTTTTAATATCTACTTAGGTTTATTATTTTATTGGTCAGTGACTCCAAGGGTTTTTACCAGGTGTTTGCTGTGTTTCTACTGATTCATGTAGTTCCAGTACTCATATGATGATTTTTTCATTCCACCAAGATATAAACCTCCGTCTGCAGTATTTAATATACCAAATACTGGCTCGGGGATAGTGAATTCCAATCCAGACTCTTATTTCTTGCAAGGGATGTATATATATATATATATATATAGGAAATAGTTCGTTGCCGATACTAGTTAGGTCTAACTATTATTGTGGGGGATGCGGCAATGTGAATAAGTGAACTCTTTTTAGTTTGTTCTGAGCTTTCGGTAATTTATTATCACCATTATCAAAGAACTACAAAAGATACATTTATAGATGTTTCAAACAGGTATAAATAAATTCAGTTTAAAAGTAAAACATTAATTACTTACAACTAAGCGAGGTTAATCACAATATCTATATATAATATGTATAATATGGAGAAAAAACATGGTATAAGATATAATTTTCTTTTTCAAGAAATTAAATTAAAAATAAAACTATCAAAATTGACATTACGACATCGATGTTAATTTTTAGTAGTCATAGAAATGTCTTTAAATATGTTTAGTATATTAGCAAGTGAAATAATAGTTGGTAAGTTAATATAAAGGAACAGAATTCTCATCTTCAATATTTGAATTTTTTTGTTTTTTTGTCAAAAGATAATAAATAGCTATAAATTGTACTAAGTTTTTGAATATCAGTTCTTTTATTTAAGCAATTATCTTCTTGAGATATGAATGCCATTTCCAGGAAAATCCTTTTAGAGTAGTTGTTTTCTTTATGTAAAATTTCAAAGTTTTTATAATCTATTATATGATTTGTAGAAAAAACATGTTCAGCTAATGCTGATCTTTCTGGATATAATCTTGCATCGCTCTTATGTAGAGCTATACGTTTAGTTATTTTTTGTGATGTTTCACCTACATATGCAGATTTACATGTAGAGCAAGTCAATCTATATATTACATTAGAAAGATCAGTAAGAGGATCAATTTCTTTCAACTTACTATAAACACAGTTAAGTGAGAGAACATTTTTATTTGCAAGTTTTATATTAGTTACTTCTTTTAATATTTTGGAAATTCTAGGTGTAAGCTCTCTAAAGTAAGGTAAAGATGCAAAAAATATGTTAGTTGTAGTTGTATTCGTTACATTTTCTGAGTTCGTAATAACTAAATTTGGTTCATCCCATACATACTGCAATTGAACCAAATTTAGTTATTACGAACTCAGAAAATGTAACGAATACAACTACAACTAACATATTTTTTGCATCTTTACCTTACTTTAGAGAGCTTACACCTAGAATTTCCAAAATATTAAAAGAAGTAACTAATATAAAACTTGCAAATAAAAATGTTCTCTCACTTAATTGTGTTTATAGTAAGTTGAAAGAAATTGATCCTCTTACTGATCTTTCTAATGTAATATATAGATTGACTTGCTCTACATGTAAATCTGCATATGTAGGTGAAACATCACAAAAAATAACTAAACGTATAGCTCTACATAAGAGCGATGCAAGATTATATCCAGAAAGATCAGCATTAGCTGAACATGTTTTTTCTACAAATCATATAATAGATTATAAAAACTTTGAAATTTTACATAAAGAAAACAACTACTCTAAAAGGATTTTCCTGGAAATGGTATTCATATCTCAAGAAGATAATTGCTTAAATAAAAGAACTGATATTCAAAAACTTAGTACAATTTATAGCTATTTATTATCTTTTGACAAAAAAACAAAAAAATTCAAATATTGAAGATGAGAATTCTGTTCCTTTATATTAACTTACCAACTATTATTTCACTTGCTAATATACTAAACATATTTAAAGACATTTCTATGACTACTAAAAATTAACATCGATGTCGTAATGTCAATTTTGATAGTTTTATTTTTAATTTAATTTCTTGAAAAAGAAAATTATATCTTATACCATGTTTTTTCTCCATATTATACATATTATATATAGATATTGTGATTAACCTCGCTTAGTTGTAAGTAATTAATGTTTTACTTTTAAACTGAATTTATTTATACCTGTTTGAAATATCTATAAATGTATCTTTTGTAGTTCTTTGATAATGGTGATAATAAATTACCGAAAGCTCAGAACAAACTAAAAAGAGTTCACTTATTCACATTGCCGCATCCCCCACAATAATAGTTAGACATATATATATATATATATATATATATATATATATATATATATATATATATATATATATATATATATATATATATATATATATATATATATATATATATATATATATATATATATATATATATATATATATATATATATATATATATATATATATATATATATATATATATATATATATATATATATATATATATATATATATATAAGGTCAGGAATATTGGGGAAGCGGCAAAATTGTAAAATGAGTACTCTTTACACTATTTTCCAAGCTTTCGGAATATCTTTATTTCCATTTTCAAGGATTGCATTCGAGATTGTATTAAAAGTTATTTTTAATGGTAAATACATCTAATAATAATTTTGATTTGAATTTTTTAAAAAATAAATGTCAAAGTGATGTCAAACAAAATCGTTTGCATTTAGAATAGAAATAGTATACAATTATAACTAACTTATATCTAAAAATATCAAGATTGGCTAGGTTCATCTTCTTTTTTTTTAATTTGTTTGATGTTATTTTAACCTCAAATTTTTGAAATAGACGAATTTGAAATTTGATGACACTCATGCTCCCTATCAATAGCCAAAAGGTAGTAATAAATATCACTCAAATTTTTATGATCACTCTTTCTGTTGATGATATTTTGTTCTTGAGATATGTGAGCCATTTCCAAGAAAAGTCTTTTTTTGGTATTTGATTGTATATCTAAAATACTGACAGAATCAAAATCCATAATATGGTCTTTATCAATTATATGTTTGGCCAAAGCACATCTATCGGGATATAATCTGGAATCACTTTTATGGAGAGAAATTCGGTTTTTTAATTTTTGGCTAGTGTGACCAATATATTTATCCTCGCAATTTCTACAAGGGATACAGTATACTACATTTGAAAGATTAAGAATGTGGTATACTGTATCCCTTGTAGAAATTGCAATTACATCAGTTCTACAGGCCCTTAGTGGCCCTTGACTTCAATTTTTTTCACCTTTTCTCTCCATTTTTTTTTATTTAATGTTTCGCTTTGCCAGTTCTGTACTCCTACTTTTTTCAGATCATCTTTTACTGCATCCAGCCATTTTGTTCTAGGACTGTCCCTTCTTCTTTTGCTACCTGTTCCACCCATTAGAACTCTCTTAACCCATCTGTCTTCTGTCATTCTGCTAATATGTCCCAACCATCTGGCGGCCCTCTGTGCTCTTATTATGTTTGGTATCGTTGTTTTTTTGTATAACGCTAGAATTCGTCATTAGTTCTTCTCCTCCAAATATTTTTCTCAACATTTTCCTCTCCCATATTTCTAGTCTGTCCTCTTCCTTTTTATTCATAACCCATGTTTCACAGGCATATGTTACTGTTGGTCTTAATATTCTTGATATATTCTAATCTTAGCCCCTCTGGATACATTTTTTGCTTTTAATGTGTTTGAAAATATTCCTGCTGCCTTACTACCTTTGGATATTCTTTTCTCTATTTCTTTTTCTTCACTTCCTCCTGCTGTTAAGACTACTCCTAAGTATTCTAGTTGTTCCACTTTCCCAAATGTATAGGTGCAACCATCGCATTTTATATTTAAGTCCGTATTTTTATCTCCCATAACCATGTACTTAATTCTCTTTTCATTAATTACCA
Organism: Lochmaea crataegi; assembly: GCA_947563755.1. Classification (NCBI taxonomy): domain Eukaryota; kingdom Metazoa; phylum Arthropoda; class Insecta; order Coleoptera; family Chrysomelidae; genus Lochmaea; species Lochmaea crataegi. The sequence goes on along the minus strand of OX387427.1, from coordinate 25,440,090 downwards.
GGCCATATTCCTTTGCTTTTTTCTACAGTTATTTAAATATTCTCTCTAGTTCGTTTTGTGTTCTCGTCACTAAAACTAGATCATCAGCATATGCTAGACATTGGCGTTTGATGTTGTGAATTAGTCCTTATCGAGCTTTCTCTTAAGATGTCAAAAAATAATAGTTCAATACTATTAAACGCTTTACAAAATTAGAAAAATTAATTTCCAAAGAGCAGACCGTCCACTAAGAAGCAACAACTACTTCTCGAGCTATATGCCCCGACAGACATTGAATTACACTTCTAAAGTAAACGGGGTTGGTATATCTGTTAAGATAGAACCAACCATTCTGGTTTGCGATTAGAAGGAATAACATCACTTGTCGACCGGTTTCGGCGTATTGCGCCTCATCAGGACAAGGTAGATGATATTCGTCCAGAAGCTCTAAAAGCTTGATACCACACCAATACATTAGCCTCAGTTAAGGAAATGCTAAGAGTGCGATATCAGCGCCATCTCTACATCTTATCACAAACCAAAATTCTATATCGACAAAAAACCATCTCGGTTTTGTGATTAGATGTAGAGATGTCGCTGATATCGCACTCTTAGCATTTCCTTAACAGAGGCTAATGTATTGGTGTGGTATCAACGTAGTCTCTAGTCCAGGATTATGCTCTTAGAGCTTCTGGACGAATAGCATCTACCTTGTCCTGATGGGGCGCAATACGCCGAAACCGGGCGACAAGTGATGTTATTCCTTCTAGTCGCAAACCAGAATGGTTGGTTCTATCTTAACAGATATACCAATCCCGTTTACTTTAGAAGTGTAATTCAATGTCTGTCGGGGCATATAGCTCGAGAAGTAGTTGTTGCTTCTTAGTGGACGGTCTGCTCTTTGGAAATTAATTTTTCTAATTTTGTCTCTGTTTTGTAAAGCGTTTAATAGTATTGAACTATTATTTTTTGACGTCTATATATCACGCTTTACTAATATGACAATTATTTACAGTTAACTGTAATTAAGTAAATTCTCTTAAGATGATTTCCAATACTATATTAAATAATGTCGTGGACCTTGTCTTAGACCGTTTTCTACTTCAAATTGATTTGATGTTTCCCCTTCCAATAAGATCTTGTTACATGTGTTTTGTAGAGTCATTCTCACCAGCCTGCATAGCTTTTTGGGTATACCTAGTTTCTTCATAGCTTCGTATAACGTCATTCTTACAATTGAATCATAGGCTTGTTTATAGTCTAAAAACAACATATGCAAGCTTAAGTTTTGTTCAAAACCATCATGCTGTGGCTGTCTCATTATAAATATTTGGTCTATTGTGGATCTTCCTGATTTGAAACCTCCTTGGTATTCACCGACTGGTGACTGCTGATGAGTTTTTAAGCGATTATTAAGTATATTTGCCAGTATTCTATATGTAACGTCAAGAAGGGCGACGCCTCTATAGTTATTGCATTGTTGTTTATCTCCTTTTTTATAAATTGGGCACAATAGGGCAGTATTCCAATCCTTTGGTACATTTTCTTCCTTCCATATTTTTGAAATTAACTCTGCTATTCTGCATCTTCCTATTATTCCACAGTTCTTTAATATTTCTGCTGGTATGCCATTTTCTCCGGTACTTTTATTATTTTTTAGTTGGTCTATGCTATCCTGTTCAGTTGGTATTTTAACGATCCTATCATCCTCTTCTTCCTCTAGGTCACAGCTCATATTATTGACCTTTTATCGTTTTAAGTAATCCTTCACTTTGCAAACAGGTCTAATTTTCCTTTTTGATCTCCAACCATTTCTTCATCTTCATTCTTAAGGTACAATATTTTATTAACACTGTGTTCCTTATTACTGTTAGTTCCCTAATAAAAATTTCTGATTACTTTACTTTTGTATGTTTCTTCAATTTTGCTTAAGTCTTCATCCTTCCGTGCCCGCTTCTTCTTTCTACATATTTGCTCCGTTTTTCTCCTCACTCTTTCATATTCCAGTATTTTCTCTTTGGTTGGAGTACTTATCATTTTTAGTTGAGATTTATTTCTATCTTTTAGTACTTCTCTACACTCTGCATCAAACCAGTTGTTCCTACATTTTCCTTCAACCCTTCCTATTACCGTTCCTGTTACTTCCTTTAGTGCTGTTTCAATATTTCTCCGCTCTTCCTGAATGTCATCAAGTTGTGGTTTCCTGTTCAATATTTCTGTTGTTTCCTGTTCCAGTCGTACAATTATCTCTTTGCTTTTCAATTTGTCCAGGTCATATTTTGCAATCTTATTGTTTTCTTTATTTATGTTGGGCACTATTTGTCGCATCTTTGCTATTACCATAATATGGTCACTATCTGCACCTGCTCCTCTGTAGCTTCTAACATTTATTACATCATTTGAGTGCTTTCGTTTTATCAAGAAATGATCAATTTGGTTCCTTGTTTCACCATTTGGTGCTATCCAGGTCTCTTTGTAGATATCTTTGTGATCAAAAGACGTACTGACTATTTTCATGTTGTTTTCAAGGGCAAATTCTATTAGTTTTTTTTCCGTTGTTATTACTTTCTAGATGTTTGCTTTTCCCTCCAGTGACTATTTGGTGTATTTCTTTTCTGCCAACTTTTGCATCAAAATCCCCAGCTACAATTTTTATATCATATTTAGGTATTCTATTTAGTGTGTTTTCAATATTTTCATAGAAGGTTGTTTTTATTTCTTCATCTTTATCTTCCGAAGGGATATGTGCGTTTATTACATTAATTTTCCTAAAAGTGCCTCTAATCCTTATTCTGCATAGTCTATCTGAAATTCCATCAAACTCTATTACTTTATGTTTATATTTATCATTAACTATAAACCCGACTCCCAGCATTTTATTTTCTATACCACTGTTGAAGAAGGTATGACCATCTATTTCTTTTATTATTTTGCCCTTTTGTTTTGTTTCTTGGATTGCCATTATGTCTACTCTGTACTCCTTCATTACCTGAACTATGTGCTTTAAGGCTCCTTCTTCGTAAGTTCCCCTTACGTTCTATGTTCCCATTCGTATTTCTTGTTGTTTTTGTTCTTTAAAAATGTACTCCCTACTAAATTATATTTTTCTGGCTACTTCCAAATGCGTACGACAGGGGCAAGTTAGTGGTTGATCCTTCCCAAATTTCACGCCGCTCACTTACACCTACCGCACTATAGCCAGAAACGTTCATTCCACAGTTTGTTGGAGTATGACAAGGATTTTATTAAAACACGCTTTAACTAATTAAGGCGCCACATTTAGGTTATATCTTAATATTTTGAGCCCAGTAAAATTAGTAATCTCAATCTATTAATTAATATAGTATTAAGTACACATTTTCGTAACTTCAACTTTATTGAAGAGAAAACACTCAGTGTAATGTTTCGAAAGCATCATTATGCAAGTACTCCGCCTGCTCTATTTTTCCCGTTTCCCGTCGTTTTCTAACAAGTATACGTCTTATATTTCAAAAGCTCTTATCCTTTACTCATGTTCCTTTTGGCATGCTACAAACACATTCTTATACTGTAAAATCAGTCTCCCTTAAAATCCTGCATAACTCTACGGCATAAGTAGACCAGTGAAATGGAAAATACGGTATTCGACACTCTTTTGGTTCTCCATGGGGTTAAATATTGATTAGTAATGTTGAGCGACCCACATTCGCTGTCATCAGGCCGTCAAGCAAAGTCGGGGTGACTCTTTTGATCCCTTTTCACGGGACACATACGAATATGTCCCCTACCGTTGGGGACTTTCAATATCAAAAAAACGTGATTGTGATTTGAATGATCGAGTGACCAACGACGTGGACAGGGTAAATGTTGAAAGAGATTTATATCAAAAAGTAGGAGTGATGTTGACGTGTTGTACAAGGGTAGTTTGATATGTCAGTGACGTTTTTAATTTCCCGCGCAGTAACTTCAAATGCAACACTGCTTCCCTAAACTTCTATTAATAGACCACTGTTAAATTTCCAGCTAGCTGTAACTTTTAGTTTGTGTTCGACAACTATTGTTAGCAGACCATTAATTTTAACGAAAATTGGAGAAATACCCATAAATTTAGGTTTGATAACATGGAATAGTCACAGGATGCTAAATATGGGAAATACGCTACGGAAAGGATATTGATAATTATTCCGATATTGACATTTAATTGCAAGAATGACAGAAGTTACGTTTGATGTGATGCCTAACTGATGTTTAATATTTTGGCTAGACCAAATAGTGACCCATCTTGTGATTGACTCAATATATATGAATAGGAAAAAGAAGAAGATATGATATTAAAAATAATAAAGCTTAGGTATTATTAGTCCTATGAGGATAACCTGGATATCTTTTTCCCATTTAAGATCAGTATAACTGTGCAATAATATAGGAAACCAAGAAAAACTATTAATGTTATAAATGAAACTAACTGTTTCCAATTATTTCCACTATGTAATGAAAAAATCATGAAAATTATTAAAGGATATTGATAATTATTTCGATATTGACATATAATTATCAATAGCCTTTAATAATTTTCATAATTTTTTAATTAAATAGTGGAATTAATTAGAAACAGTTTTTTTTATTTATAACATTAATATGAGTAGATTCCACAAAGTAAGGGTCCAAACAGTAAATTAAAATAAAATTATGTAAGTATTGTACTGCTCATGAGCAGTTTGCATGTGTCAAACTGTATTATAACGCACTACCTACGTAAATTTAATCATCGAAAATAAATTTGGAAAATGTAAAGGTATCACCAAAAAGTCTTTATTTTATCTAATTCAAATAAGAGTACCTTTCCTTGAGATAAAAGTGAGAAAACGATGTTTGCTCTAGACCTTTTTGTCCATTACTTCCTGGACACAATGTATATATTGACGTATACCCAACTTTATTCGTGAATTTTATTTAAAAAAAACAGTCCCTTGGATAAGAAGATTTATATTAAAAATTTTCTATCTTTTTTTATAGATCCTGAGTCATCAATAAATTCAGAATTGAATTGACGAACAACACCATATCAAGTTTCCATTTGAAAATTGAACACTTCTTTTTCCTGAAGTATTTGTAAAACTTTAAAAATTATCTTTCAAACTTTTACGTCCACATCAATTTCACCAGCTATATTGTTAAAGTGACTTTTTTGTCTTTACTTTGGAGTGCTATCGTTCAATAGTTTTTTACTTTTTACTTGGGTATCCACCAAAAAAAAACGACAGCATAGAACCATGTGAAGGAGAATTTTTTTTCAATTTTCAATAAAATGCACAGATGGAAATTTTTATGCACAATTTAATTAGAGCATAGAACGAGATACGAGAAAATATATAGCCTTCATTTTTTAGAACTGTAGATGGTTTCTTGAGACGAATTTAATCTCAATGGATGATGTACTGATCATTTGATAGATCATACACTGTGGTCCTAAATAAACAGTAGGTACATTATTTATTTTAAAATAACTTTTTTGTTTTTGGGGCGATTTATTTTCCTTTCAGCCAAAATATACCCAATAAGATGCCAAGATTAAATATAATGAACAGATTTACAGGACCTTACTTATAAAATATTTTCTTTAACGAAGCATCTAAGCTCGTTGCAAAGGTCTAAAAAACTAGCGATGTAAAATCAGCAAAGTTGAAAAAACGCCAAAATTTGTTGCTAGTTAGTTAGTAGATATACTAAGGGGGTACTGGACTAGCGGAAATGCGCACGTAACGTTTGACGTCGCACGTGACGATTGACGTAGCATGTGGGTTTGGAGAGCCTCTCAGGAGAGCATGCGCATTTGCGCTGGGCCAGTACCCCCTTGTTATATCTACTTTAGTTGGTAAAATATCAATTTTGCTGCTAGAACCAATCGCGAGAAATGGAGAGTTAAGATAGCGTGGTCGGTTCGAACGTTTACCGGTTTCTAAACTTTTCAAACTTCCGGTTACTATTTTGTTAAATTAGCAACAAATTCACTGGTTCCTTTTTGATCGATCATCCGAAATATAATTATTTCCACGCTATTTCAATATAAAGCTAGGATTATTGCCGAATTCTCGCGATTGGTTCGAGTCACAAAATTGATGTTTTAGCATCTAATTAGTAACCAGAAAGCGACAAATTTTGGCCCTTTTTTTCATCTTTGCTGATTTTACATCACTAGTTACTTAGACCTCCATAGCAAATGAAACCTGTCTTAGCTAAATTTGAACTAATTTGGAAGATGAACTGAGCTCAATACTTTAGTGAAAACGAAATTCTCCGAATTCTTTGAATGACGGAATATATTTTTTCTTCAAATAATACCAACTCTTCAACCTCCTTCACCATAAAGTAATAAAAATGAAATCTGTTGAATATCAAGACAATTAGATATTTATATTGACTTTCCAGCATGAATATAAAAAAGTACCTTCATTTTGAGAACAATTTGTAAAAATAGAAAGCATAGAGGAAGATGTTATTGCATATTACAATATATTTTTCTATCCCGAACAACTTTTCATAATTAAAGTTTTCGATATTATCACAAATGGGTACTTTACTGTTTTCACAAATTTTTCCCTGAGATTTGGGATGAAAGTGGATTAGATGAATTCTACGGTCTAAAAAACTAGCGATGCAAAATCAGCAAAGATAAAAAAAACGCCAAAATTTGTTGCTAATCAGTTGCTAAAACATCAATTTTGCTGCTCGCACCAATCGCGAGAAATCGGCAATAATCCTAGCTTCATATTAAAATAGCGTGGAAATAATTGAATTTGGATGATCGATCAATGGAGGACAAGTGAATTTGCTGCTAATTTGTTACTGCAAGATGCTACAGAAGAAAATTGAAATAGAGTATAAATACATTTTTTTTCAACTATACCAAACTTGACGCTTGACGCTCCGATTTTCTGTTAAAAAATGAATCAGTAATTTGTTGCTGCTCACAACTCTGACTGTCTGACAGCAAAGGGTCAGCAACCAAACAGAAACCGGAAGTCTGAAAATTTAAGAAACCGGTTAACGTACGAACCGGCCACGCTAGCTTCATTTTTCAGTGAAAAAATCTAATTGATAATTTGTTGGTACTTTTATCAAGCATTCTCAGAGTGTAAAGAGTCAGCAGCAAAATAGAAACCGGAAGTCTGAAGAGTCTGAAGAACCGGTATACGTACAAACTGTCCACGCTGCCTCAACTTTCGATTATTCCGTGATAAGATTAAAATAATAATTTGTTGCCTGTCTTAACTTAACCGAACATAAACAAGAGAAGAAGGGTCACTTCGTGTCGGTACTTTGATAATGGGTCTACAAAAGCGAGCCGTCGGCGACTAAACAAGCCGTCGCATGTATCTAGTATTTTAACTCAGTGACTGATACATTTTCTATAAATTCTGTAAAATTGTTAATTTCATATTTGGCTCAATTTTTTTCTTTTATTCCTTCTTCAATTTCACGATTAGCAAATTTTAACGTAAAATATTTCCGCATTCATAGAGATATGAAATAATCATCGAGCAACAAAATTGATGTTTTAACAACTAAATATGGCGTTTTTTTTCTCATCTTTGCTGTTTTTGTATCGCTAGTTTTTTAGATCTAAAATTCCAACGGTAATTGTCAAATAATGTTTGACAAGACGCCACCAAGGAAAGTTGGAAGAGGAAAAGAAGACTTATGAGCTGCGGTGTTAGACCGTTGGCACCGGATATGGATCCTCCTTTCTATGGTAACATAATCGTTATGTGAATGTATGCTAATAAAGAGATTTTTCACATAAAACCCCAATAAAAGTTTCCGTAAAATTAGAAAAAAAAATGTCATCAAAGTCCTATATCTTTTGACTAAAAGTGAAATTTCCGCATGGAATGATTAATCTGCTAATGATCTGAACAATAGCGTTGTTTTTGACTAAGTTATTTGTTATCAGTGAACAAAAGCGGTGTGAGTATTATTTGATGGATAAAAAGCAACTTCAAACCACGACAATTTTCAAAAGATACGTAATATAAAAGTTACCTTTGTGACTTTCTATTGAAGAAACTTAGGAGAATTTTCAATTATTTCACATACAAAAATATTCTATTATTTTCTGGAAACTTAGGTTGTTTTTCCGAATTATTAATTTGATTAATCTGAAATTCGTTACGGAAAGAAAATTATTGTAGATACAGAAAAAAAAAGTTGCATATCAAGATTATTTTTTTAGCTCGCAAATATTTTGTTTCCGGAAAAAATTGATTTTTCAAAATTATTCAGTAATCTATTTTAGAGAAAATTACGAAAAAAAATAGTCGCAAATATTTTGTTTTCCAGAAAATTTATTTTTTTATTAGCGTGGTCTTATGGAAATACAAGTGTCTAGTTTCATTATTTGTTTTACATTGCTTGATTTTTATCAAAATAATAGTGATATTAGGCTGGTAAAAACGAACACGAAAAGGAGATTACATTCCAAACAAAAAATGGCTCTACTGGTGTACAGAAGCCTGGTAGGTAAAAATTTGATCGCCTTCATTCCCAAACCATGTAAGGATTATTCCCAGGCAAAGTCATTCAGGCCAATAACTCTGTTTTCTTTCATGTTGAAGATAATGGAGAAACTTATTGATAGGCATGTTAGGGAAAACTTTCTCATTGAAAGTCCACTACATTATAACCAACATGCCTATAAATCAGGAAAATCCTGTGAAACAGCCTTACACCAACTGGTGTCGAAAACTGAGGCTGCCCTAGGACATCAATAAATAGCTCTTGGAGCATTTCTTGATATAGAAGAAGTGTACGACCACACCTCCTCCAACTCCATGATAGCTGCTGTTGCAAGGCGTGGAGCAGACGACACCACATGTCGAAGGATCAAAAACGTGCTTTTTAACAGGACAGCTTCGACAAACTTATTTGGAGATTCCATGGGGGTATCGATAATGAAGGGATGCCCACAGGGAGGAGTCCTATCACCTTTGCTGTGGGACCAACCTTGTGGAGGAATTGAACAGGAAGGGGATATACACCCAGGGGTATGCAGATGATTTGACAATACTTGTACTGGGGAAATACCCTAATGTTATATCGGAGCCTGGTGCAACAAGCTCTGGAAATGGTGGAGATATGGTAGGAGAGAATGCCTGATGGCGAACCCTGCAAAAACTGCGCTCATTCCCTTTTCCATAAAAAGGAAGCTTGTGAGTCTTAAACTGCTAAGCCTCTTCAACGTGTAGCTGAGTATTAGACAGGAGGTCAAGTATCTGGGCAAAATTCTGGATGCAAAACACACCTACATGACAAAACCAATAAAGGGAAAATGGCCCTTATGGCGGCCAAACGGGCGATAGGAAACACTTCGGTTCGTTTACTGGCTGTTCACAACTGTGGTGAGTCCCGTGGTTACCTATGGAGCCTCAAGTGGTGGCTAAAAACAAATCAGAAGAAAACCGAACTGGAGCCATCAAAACTTCAGAGGCCTGCCTGTCTGTGCATAACGGGTGTGATGAGAAGCAGCCCGACTACGTCAATGGAAGCCATTCTCAATATTTCGCCTCTTGTTCCGCATGTTAAGGCGGAAGCGAGAAAGGCTGCATACAGGCTGGAGTGCAATGGGAATTGACAAGAAGGAACCAACACCCATAGTCATTCCAGAATCACAGATGTTATCACAAACTCGCTCTTTGAAATGAGAAGTGATAACATGTTGGCCGCAATTAACGACAACCAACCATACCATATCCAGCTAAACTGGGATGGGTTGGAAGCATGCAGTTAGAATAGAACGACGGATATAAAACTGACATAGGAACAGGAGCTGGAGTCCATGGTGCTAGACCCAGGTGCAATGTCCATGCATCATTGGGAAGGTTTTCATTTGTATTCCAGGAAGAAATCTACGCTATCGACAAGTGTTTGCAAATGATCATCGAAAAGGGGTATAGAGGTCAAAAGATCCTTATACTCTGCCTACAAAAAAACTCTTATCCCTGGCAAACCATAATAGAGTGACTCTTAAGTGAGTCCCGGGGACCAAGGGTATTGAAAAGGCAGACACCCTAGCAAAGCTAGGGTCTGAAACTACATTCACTGGTCCTGAACCAGTATTTGGAATAACAAAAACTGCACAAGGTTGTACATCTCGGGGCATTCAAACTAAACATCAGACGTACTGGAGAAACGTGCCTTAACAGGAAAACAGCAAACTCCTGGCCAAAACACCCTCGAAGTAGCTGACTAACGAAATATTAAACCCCAGCAGGAGCCAGATAAGTAAAATGACGGGATTACTCACCGATTACTCACCTAAGGAAGCACATGCATACAATTGGCATATATAGGAAGGGACCTATCTGTCGGTTGTGCATGGAAGAGGAGGAAACATCCTCTCACATTATCTTCGAATGTGAAGCACTGTCTCATTGGAGATATAGACTTCTAGGGCTAGAGTATCCAATATAGGATTTCTCCAAGAAGGACCTAGTGAAAAGACTGTTGAGCCTGATAAGGGATACTGGTCTCTTCACATAAACGGTATAACCAAAATCACAAAAAGCCTAAAGGCTGAGATGCCCAGGTCTCTCAGCCTCTGACTGGTGGTGCCAAATCAATCAATCAGGGAAAAATTGGGGTTATAGCCCAAGGATCCTTAGCTGGATGTACACAGCTATAGTAAGGACAATAATCACTTATGAAGCTATTGCGTATAGAAGTAGGACTAGTCTATTGATGACGAGAGACTACCCCTGCCGAATTCAAAGACTAGCATTACAGGAGCAATGAAACCATGCCCAACGGCGGCCATGGAAATGGTATTTAACTTCACGTCACTACAATAATATGGTGGTGAAAAGTGTTGGAGGAAAAACAGGATACATACTAAGTTGAGAGAAAATTACCTTTTCACTTTTTAGATATCCTGGGACATGCCACAAGATGGTATGATGAAAAAGTATAACTTTTCAAAAAATTTCGATACGGAATTCAGTAACAAGAAATATTGGTCGAAAAATTACATGGTCAGATTTCAAAAGACATACACTCGTCTGTTTTTGTTTTGCAGAACTTTTATCGTTAAACTTCTCTCAGTACACACCTAATCTCTGTCCAGGCCACTCTGCAGTTGTTTTAAACTGAACTTTCGTCCAATAGGTTTAATTTATTACCATTTTTTCATTTTTAATTATAACTTGTCATTATATACACATTGTATCCATTTTAAAACACAATAGACTATAACTCGTGAAGAAGATATGATGAAAAAACAATCCTAAACCTGATTTAAGGATAGAGAAGGGAACTAAAATGACAATTGAACAAAAAATAATGCATTCCAATAAACCCCCCATAACCCACCTAGAAAAATTCAAATTACCACTTTCTACTTACGGTACCTCGTTGAAAAGTCCTCAAAAATGCTTGTCAACGGTATAAGTAACAATTATACAGGGTGTAACAATAAAACAAAATTAAATACAGTTCAATATCAAACAATAGAAATGTTGATTGATTATATAAATAATTGCAATGTAGTTTCTCAGGAGTGTACTTTCCTCTAACTAAATATATGAATTTGCATCACTCCAATAACCACATAACCACTTATTACTGAAACAAATATTTTTATGAACTCTAGGTTCATTATTAATTCTCTGTCATAATTTCACAAAATTGAAATCGTTGGTCTTGATCGGCACCGCCCAAGTCATGAAGAATTTGTATTTCATTTTTAAATCCATGAATCTTCAAACCTTCTGAACCTACTCGTGTGATAGTCCTGCCACTGCAGAGACTTGACGAGTCGATAGAGTTGGATCTACTCCAAATTGTCCAAGGACAAGTGTGTCGATGGGAGTTCATTATCTTTTATATCATTTCAGTTCCCTCTCTCTACCCTAGAAACAAGAGATTTTTATCACATCTCTTTTCCTTCACCTTATATTGTAAGTTTCAAAATTCAAACACTGTATATTTCATTTTAGCTGCATTTAATTCACATTTTCTCCTGGAAACATTTCAATTGTATTTGTTTTTTTTCTCACCAAATTGATTACTAGAACTATCGTTAATAAAATTTTTCATTGAAGTTGAAAATTGAACGATTAAATAATTTTACATAAAAGTATAAATTGACTGTCATACGACCTTAATGACGTTATACATTTACAGTTGGCAACATGCGGGAATTATAACAACCTCATCGAAGGAAAAAAAACTCACAAATGGAATTATTTATTTGAGTAGAAGCTTCGCGCCGCCACATTGACAGTTTAATCAAAGACTGTTACGTCCGTTCTGGCAATAACATATCGACCAATTTCCTCAGCTATAAATCGTAAACAGTGAACGCCAACCGATCAAATGAAATGGTTCTTTTTCTGAGAATGTGTTGCATTATTCGTTTGAATAAGTAAAAGTACTTAGAACGATTGGTTTTGCCTTTCGAAGCATTCTTCTTTACATCGAGAATGGTGTTTCGAATTTTAAGATATTCATAAATTTTAAATTTCACCTGTAACGAAAAGACTATACTTCTATGGAAAATAATGAGTACCAATACCAAAAAAATCCTAAAAAAAAAGAAATTTCAGTAAAAACTGTTCAAAAACAAAAGTGATACAACAAACTTTTTCAAATTGAATTTTGATTCAATTTCTGAACGAAAGGGTCAATTCGAATAATTTGAAGAGGAAAATACACATACAGAATCAACCTTGATTATAAAGGTATTCAATTGGATGAGGAATGTCATCTTCCGATTCTAAACCTGCTTTGATTGACTAATTTGAACAAAAACTTCAACTATAAAGGTACATACAGATTAAGACACGTTAATATCGATACTTGTCTCTGCAAAATGTTCACACTGCATCTTGCTTTGAACCTAGAGAAGTGTCTTAAGTAATGTTACAAGTGATCAAAGGATAGCTGAACTGGAGCTATCAAAACTTCAATGGCTGCATACAGGCTAGAATGCAATGGGAACTGTCACGAAGAAACCCACACCCACAGTTATTCCAGAATAACAAATGTTATCATGAACTTGCTTCTTGAAATGAGAAGTAATAACATGTTGGCTATAATTGACGACAACCAACCATACAATATCAAGCTAAAGTGGAACGTTGGTGTTGCTGGGTACTATCATTCACTCTTCTGTTAGCTTATGAATAATACCCCGTGTATTTTATTAATATTTTATTAGAAAGTAACTTTTGACAGATTGTGATTTATTAAATTATTCTGACAGACTGTTCACATTTTTTAAGTTTGCCCTCTTTGATATAAAAAATAACATAATCATTAACAGTTGGTGTAGTACACTGACGGATCTAAAACTGATGGAAGATCAGAAGCTGGAGTACATGGTGCTTAGACAACGGACAATGTCCACGCATCTTTGGAAAAGCTTGTATTCGTAATTCATGCAGAAATCTACGCTATCGACAAGTGATTACAAATAGACATCGAAAGGACAAAAGATCCTTATACTTTACGGTAATCAGGCAGCACTGAAATCTTTAGCATGGTCTCAGATCAGATCCTGACTGATCTGGGACTGCCTCCAAACTCTAAACCATGAAAGAGTGACACTTAAGTGGGTCCCGGGACACAAAGGAATTGTAGCAATGGTCCTGAACCAAAAAAATCTAGTTGCCAAAAACTGCAGAACGTGGGTGTACATCTCGTTGGATTCAAACAAAACATCAGACGTACTGGAGCCACGTGCAAAGCAGGATCACAGCAAACAAAAAACCACTCGGAGTCGCTGACTAAAAGTACATTAAACTTCAGCAGGAACCAAAAAAGGAAAGTTAGCAGGATTACTGTACCCTGAGGAAGCACACAGTGCATACAGTTGACATATATAGGGATGATCCTATCTGTCGGTTGTGCATGGAAAAAGGGAAAACACCCTCACACTTTATCTTGGAATGTGAAGCACTGACTAATTGGAAATATAAACTTCCAGTATTAGAGCGCCCAAGGAAAGGTTTCTCTAAAAAATACCCAGTGGGAAGACTGTTGATCCTAAAAAAAAGCAGCTAGTCTCTTTACATAAAACCAAGCCCAAAGTCTGAGATGCCGATCATTGGTGATACCGTACAAATCAATCATTCAATGTTACAAGTTGTGACATTCGTTTAGCAGATGTTCACACGTTTCGAAAATTATCTGGGTCGTGATCATCATGGGTTCAAATCTGTCTAAAACTTTTAGTTTTTTTTTTGGAATTTGGATATTTTTTCACCCTCATTAAGAATGATAAACAATATATTAAAAACTTGAGTCAAATTTATCATAGTATAATAAAATAACAAGTTAATTATCAATAACCGCACTTTTTTTTAATCTATTTTTCAAATGTCGTAAATTTATTTCTGAAGTTAATACTTGTAATCATAACCAAATAACAACTGTATATATGTTTACTTCATTATGACATTTTAGAAAATAGACATTTTGAAAAAGCTTTCAAACGAAAGCGAAACGTCGAAAAAACATTTTTAATTTATTAAATATAAAATACCTAACCATACCCAAGAAATAAAAATCAAGCGATTATATATATATATATATAATCGGAAACCTTATTGTACCCGTAGGTGTTAAGGTGTGTAAATGAAATTGGCCCATTGTTTCTTGTTCTTTGCCATGTTGTTTCCTGCTGTCCAGGTTTTATTTCTTTCGCTAAATTCTCTACAATCATATCATTCCATGTTTTCTTTGGTCGGCCTCTCGTCTGTTTTTGGATTGATCTCGCTCCCCATATCCTCTTGACTTGCCTACTGTTGTTCATTCTTGACAAATGACCAAACCATCTTAATTGTTGTCTGTCTATACTACTTAATATCGATTCCATTTCTAGAACGTCTCCTATATTTTCATCTCATTTTCTATCTCTTTTTGTTATTCCCTTAATACCCCTTAGAAATTTCATTTCGACGGATTGTATTTTACTTTTCTGTTGGTTAGATATTGTCCAGCTTTCACATTCATAAGTAAGTATAGGTCTAACGACTGTTTTATATACTGTCAGCTTTGTTTTCTTGGATATCTCTTTTTTCCAAATAAATGTTTTATTCAGTGTATAATACAACTTTATTGCGCTCTCTACCCTATTGTTTATTTCTGCTTCAATTTTTCCATTCTCCTATATTGTAACTCCTAGATACTTGAAACTATTATTGTGTTTTATTTCTTTGTTATCCAAGTTTATTGTTGTTTGGATTGTTGCCTATTATCATTACTTTCGTTTTGACTACGTTTATTTTTAAATTTCTTTGTTTTAGTGCCAAATACCATTTAGCTAGGTTATATTTCAAATCTTTCTCGCTTTTGGCGCAAACCATTAAGTCATCTGCAAATGCCATTTCTGTTACATAGATTGGTTCCAAGTTTCTGTATCCAATTAAAAGTTTCTTGATAGTGGGTTATGTTTCCTTGATAATGTCATCTATCGTTCTTCTAGATATGCTGTCAAAGGCTTTTTCCAAGTCTATAAAGGGTCTATAAAGGATTGGAGGGTGCTGAAGGATGAGGAAAGCTTGAGCTTACATAGGTATGTGGAGACGGATGTAAGGAAAGGGACAAAGGAATTATCGGGAGAGTGGGGATGTAGGTGGACGAAGGCCGAGGCAGAGAGTATGAGGAAGAAAGTACGAGAGGAGATAGAAAGGGGACTAGGATGTAGATGAATTTTACAATTTGATACAGGGCTGTAAAAGAGAGGGAAAGAGAGGCAATAGGAGTGAGCGGAGGGCTATATACTGTTGAAATAAGGAAATAGAGGAGCTGTGGAGGGATTGTAAGAAAGAACGAAGACGGATGCTGAGGGGCAAAGGAAGGATAGAGGGAAAAGGGGGATACAAAGAGAAGAAGAAGGAACTGGAGCATAGGGTAAAGAGGAAAAAAAGGGGGAAGTGGGAAGAGTTACTGGGGGAATTGGAAAACAATGAGGAAAGGCGTATGAGATAGCGGTGAAGAGGATGGGTGGAAATAGGAACGAAGTGCTGGAGTAAGATTGGGAGAAGGAGGAGAAGGAGAAGGAGAAGGAGAAGAAGGAGAAGGAGAAGGAGAAGGAGAAGGAGAAGGAGAAGGAGAAGGAGAAGGAGAAGGAGAAGGAGAAGGAGAAGGAGAAGGAGAAGGAGAAGGAGAAGGAGAAGGAGAAGGAGAAGGAGAAGGAGAAGGAGAAGGAGAAGGAGAAGGAGAAGGAGAAGGAGAAGGAGAAGGAGAAGGAGAAGGAGAAGGAGAAGGAGAAGGAGAAGGAGAAGGAGAAGGAGAAGGAGAAGGAGAAGGAGAAGGAGAAGGAGAAGGAGAAGGAGAAGGAGAAGGAGAAGGAGAAGGAGAAGGAGAAGGAGAAGGAGAAGGAGAAGGAGAAGGAGAAGGAGAAGGAGAAGGAGAAGGAGAAGGAGAAGGAGAAGGAGAAGGAGAAGGAGAAGGAGAAGGAGAAGGAGAAGGAGAAGGAGAAGGAGAAGGAGAAGGAGAAGGAGAAGGAGAAGGAGAAGGAGAAGGAGAAGGAGAAGGAGAAGGAGAAGGAGAAGGAGAAGGAGAAGGAGAAGGAGAAGGAGAAGGAGAAGGAGAAGGAGAAGGAGAAGGAGAAGGAGAAGGAGAAGGAGAAGGAGAAGGAGAAGGAGAAGGAGAAGGAGAAGGAGAAGGAGAAGGAGAAGGAGAAGGAGAAGGAATTGTTCACAGGGAGATAAGAAGGAGTGGGGGGGGGGGATACGGCCGGTAGAGAAGTGGGAAGGAGAGGAGGGGGGAGAGAGATTAAAGTGAGGAAAGCCTGAGTGGTGATTTGATGAAGAGGCTGTTGGGGAGTACTTCTGTGAGCTATTCAACAGGGTGCTAAGGGAGTAAGAGTTTCCGGAAGGATGGGAGGTGGCCAGGGTAATACTGCTGAAAAAGGCGGGTAGAGAGGGGATGCGGGCGTGGGACTACAGGCCCATCAGCCTGCTGTGTGGTATGGGTAAATTGATGGAGGGGATAATAAAGGATAGGATTGAGGAGGAAGTTGGTAGGAATGGGGGTTTTAGGGTAAACCCGCACAAGTTTGCGGAGGGAAAATCATGTATCTCGGCGCAAGGCAGGGTAATGGGATTCGTGGAAAGGGCTAGGGAAGGTAGCTGGAGGAACAATAAATTGGCCCTACTCGTGTTCTTCGACGTCGAGAAACGCGTTCAACAGTGTCAGCAAACGGGCAGTGTTGAGCGCGTTGCTGAGGCTTGGAGTGGGGGAGGGTTTGGTTAACCTGGTGGAGGACTACCTGACGGGACGTGTGATAGTAGACACTAGAGGGAGGAGTTATGAGACGGAGGCTGAAGTGCCTCAGGGCTCGCTTCTTGGACCGCGCTATGGAAGTGTGTGTTTGATGAGGTTTGTGGGATAGTATGTGAAGAGGGATGTGAGATTACGGTGTATGCGGACAATTTGTGTCTGGTATGTACGGCAAAGGGAGAGGCGGAGATAGAAAGAAAGGCGGAGAGAATGTGTAGGAAGATTGTGGAGAAGATAGAGCGGTGCGGACTAGAAGTGGCGGAAGATAAGACGGTGGGGTTGCTAGTGAAGAGACGGAGCAAGACGAGGGAAGTGGGGGTGATGGTGAAGGGAAGAAGAATTCGTATGGAGGAGCCTGTGAAATTCCTAGGGGTGTGGTTGGATAGTCAATTATCCTCCAGAACACACATGATAAAGCCGGCAGAGAAGGGGAAAGTGAGGCTGGGGAGATTGATGAGTAATGTGAAAGGGCCGGGAGAGTGGAAGAGGAGGATAATTGGTAGGACGGTAAAGCAGAGTAAGCTGTACGGTGCGGAGGGGTGAGGTGAAAGAGCGGGAGTGAATGCGAGGGTTAGGCCACTCCTGCGGGTGCAGAGAGGGGGGATATTGCTGAGGGTGGTGCAGGGGTAGAGGACAGTGGGTGGACTGGCAGCAGAGGTGCTGGCAAGGTCCTACCCATTGGACGTGATGGCTAGAGCCAGGAAAAAACGCTTGAGAGTGCGACCAGAGAGGAAGTACATGAATGGATGGAGGAGGAAATGGAGAGAAGGTGGGAGGAGTATGAGGGCGCGCTAAAAGGAGCGATTGGGAATAGGAGAGATTGGCTGGTCCGGAAATTCGGGGAGGTGAACTACTTTTTGACACAGGTGTTCACTGGACATGGGTCGAGAGTATGGTACCTCCACATGATTGGAAAAAGAGAGACTGAAGTGTGCGAGAGGTGTGAAGTGGAGGATAATGTGGTGCATGTGTTTAGAAGCTGGATGTACGAGGAAGTGCTGAAGAAGTTGGAGAGGAAACTAGGGGAGGCGGTGTATTGGGAGAACATGGTGGAGATAATGTTGAGGGGGGAGGAGGAATGGATAGAGGTATGTGGCTTAGTAGAAAGCATGGTTAGTGAGAGAAAAGGACTCGATATGACATGAGAGATAGGAGTGAAAGTTAGGGAGAAGACGACGGTGTGAGCGGAGAGTGTGCGAGGGACCGGCACCCGTATCGAATTATGCTAGGGTAGTGATTCCGAGGCGGGGTAATGGCGAGTTTGAGGTGGGTTTGGTTGGTAGGCATCCCCTTGGGGATGAGGCCAACACCGTTTGGGTCCTGGACCTATTCGAAGATGAGTTTCCCATCTCGACCCGAAAAAAAAGTCTATAAAGGCCATATATATTTGATTTTTGTAATTTTTCTCGATCATCTGTCTAATTGCAAGTATGTGATCTTGAACTCCTTTTCTTTTTCTGAAACCACTTTGTGTCTCTTCCTAGTATGGTTCTAAGATCCTTTTCAGTCGGTCGTCTAGTAACCTTTCATACACTTTAGATGGGACGCTTAATAGTGTTATTCCTCTGTAGTTACTACTGTTTTTCTTACGTAGGAGCATTATGATTCCTATTTCCCAATCTTTGGGTATTTTATTTTCTGTCGGTAAATTAATGTTTTTGAGCCGTAATTTCATAAATTTAACAACATTTCTGCTTTAATTGCATAATGGCCCACTGCTTTTCCTCTCCTTAACTCTAACTCTAACTTAAGAAATCATTATTATTATTTCTCGAAAAAGCTAATATAGGTACTCAAATTCATTATCAAAAAGGTCTCGTTACAATGATATGTAGGTAGTACCTGTACCATTTATATTTAAGTAGGTACAATGGTAAACAATTGAAAATTTCCAAATTTTCTTGCAAGTTCATTTCAAGTATTGCAGGAGTTTTACCGGACATGTAAAAGTAGAAATTTATACAATAAATGGCGAAATTCGGCGGTTACAATTGAACAGGCTTTCACAAATTCAACAAATAGTTCATAAACTAAAAAAGGAAATAAGTTCTCTCAAAAAATACTCAAATTTGGTAAAAAAATCTCGAAACTTTTTATATCTATACCTATACATTGAATTAACTGTACATGAATATAAAGTGACAAAAAATGCATGATGACAATCTAGGTCTTGATACTCTACTAAGAACTTCTAAATAAATACAACAACAAAACTTCTCAAAATTCTACTCTAAATCATAATCTAATTTTATTTTAGTTCCAAAAGAAGACACAAGAAAACATTAGATCTCTAAAATTTCACAAATTAACTTCGGAAGAATTTTATTCTTAATGGAAAGCCTGCAGCCAACACAGATTGGAGGAAATTGAATCTTTAGACTCTACCATAGCAAGTTTAGATTGGTAAGACTAACGTTAAATTTTTAAAAAGGAATAACCTTTTATTGAGCTAAAATGAACGGTGTTGCAGAAATTTGCTTCTAAACAAAAGTCTGCAAGTACTTAGTTCATTTTCAACTACTCAATATTTCAAAATTCTAATATAGCAGGCATGTGCCAAATTTTTAATAGTTCGTCAAAATGTACCGTTAAATATTAGACAACTCATGTGGTTTCAGCACGATGGGGCATCTGTTCATTTCGCTGCAAGTGCTAGAAATTTCTTAAGCAGACGTTTTAGGAAAAAATGGATTAGCCGAGGCGGACCCCAAATTTGGCCTCCAAGATCAATCGACTTAAACTCGATCGATTTTTTTATCTGGGTCTACATGAAGTCCATAGTGTACGAAACCATCGTCGAAACTGAAGAAGATCTAATAACTAGAATTCCAGCTGCGGCAGAACTCATTCAGTCCAGTCCAAGTTATTCTCAAAAACACGTTTTTCAATAAGAAAACGGTGTAGAACGTGCTTCCAAGTAAACGGCCGACAGTTTGAACAACTATTGCAGTTTTGTAATTGTTGTAATACGTTTATTTAAATTTAATTTTGATAGTTTTTGCGTTATTTGATTTTTATTTTTATTAAATTGCAGCAAATGGGCTCAGAAATTAAGCTCATAAATAGCATGTATTCCTTTTTCAACTATTTACGCTCAGTCATTATTCGGAATCAAATCAATAGTATGGTTTAAAGCAAATACTCACTTGTTTAGTAAAACGCTGACGGGAAAATTACATTACAAATCATAATTTGTAAATTATTATCCTTAAGTACCTACTCGCATACTTTTGTTCGGAAGCAAATTTCTACAAAACCGTTCATTATAGCTCCATAGAAGGTTATTCCTTTTTAACTAAAAGAATTTAAAAAAAATATCTGTTCCAGTGGCGTAAAAAATAAGGGGATGAAAGTTACCACTAACCCCAATAGCGCGCCACTGGTTAAATTTCTCAAAAGTTACTTTATGTCAAAATATTACATTCTTAAAGAGCATATTGGTCACCAAATTTGAAAAAAATTTCAAGGCGTTTTTGATTTATGACAAATTTTTTATTTTGATTTCAAACTTTGAACACCATGTATTTCGGTAACAAAGCCCTTTAGGGTTTAATGTTCCTATATCCAGATTCAACAATTAACGAGAGCTTTCTGGGGTAGAGCGTTGTCGGTCGAATATAGTAACACCCTTTATTAGGATTTTATTACAAAAACTAAGTCAAGCGAAAGTAAGTGTATATAACCAGATTTACTAAACCTAATTTTCCGTCCAACCAGATGACGTAGCTGATGCTATAAATCAAGAATGAATATATAGATACCTTTTATATTTCATGTGTTATGTAACTTTTTGATTGTAAGTAAAGTGAGAAGTTTACGGTTATTCCTCTTAAGGCCTACACATATTATCAATTAATGCATATTAGGTGACTGGATAATGTTTTTCAATTATCAATTGATTCAAAATTCCGTTTACTAGGCATAGAATTAATGTACTAGCACATTAATCCATGTCAATGGTCATTAATATCAATATTTTTATATGAAACGCTGCTGATTGAAATCAATGTCCACTAAGCATTAATATTACGTCCTCGTACATTGAGTGATAATTTAAAAGCGTTGTGGTAATGATTTCGAGCACCAGAGCAAAATTACTGTAAAAAATTATTGGGTTAACGTTTTTTTAAATTAATATTACGTACGTTTTTCGTTGTGTGCACTATTATTATCAATGATGTAGAAAAACTATAGTGTATAATTCACGGGGAATACTCATTTTCCACTCGTATGATTTGCAGCATGTGCTCATTAAACAACATACATTTTTCCTCGTAAATTCGAAAACATTTTTAATTAGACAAAATATCGTCTAGAAATCTCCGCTAGCTCCAAATATTTCTTGGAAGATTGACTGGAGATAAATGCCAATATCTGTATGGAATTCTCAACATATCAAATAATAGTTTTCCGAAAAGATGTTATTTTATAGACTTATTTTTTGGGTTAAGTGATACGCGAAAACAAAAATAACACTAAACAAACATAATTTCCGAAGAAAACCTCTCGAATAAACAACTCGTCGACCCTCAGTTAGATAAATTGTACAAACAACAATTTCCTAAAGTATACATCTAACGAAATACAAGCATTTTTTTCTTTCCCGGGAAAAGAAAATTCAGCCTTTTTCCGATTCCCGTCGCGTAAGAAAAATTTCACCCGCTAAGTAAACATCATTAATAAAAGCAATTTAGTGCCGTGTCGCTTTTCTCTAGATTTCCTTTAAATTGTCGAAAAAGAAAAGAGGTGAATACGTTGCTCCAAAGTTCTGGTCGGAAAAGTTTCCACACTTTAAAAACTTTTAAATTCAATATTCATGATCCGACGTGAAAAAGAAAAAGGGTTATTGTGATTTATCTGCTTTGAAAGAAACTACATTTAATTTCTAAAAGTCTCCAGATAATACAATACAATAGGGTACACTTCTTTTCTTCGAATTTACCATAAAATTAAACATTTTACTTGAGAAAAAAAAGATTCTACGATTTCTGCACCAAAAGCAAAAATATCCAAATCAATGCTTGTTGAAGGTGCTTTATCGACTATTTCCCTCGTCTTAGTTTCCACCAATCACGAACGCACAATTTTGAATTACAAATGGTTTCTAGATGGAAAAACTGTATGACAGCACCTGTCAGCAGTTTTATTGAGTTTACCACTCTGGTTTACCAGCGGTCAAACTTGAGAGCTGTTATCACCAAAAATTAAAATACCTTTGATAACAAGTAATTATGGTCTCCCAGGACACCAGTAAACGACGCTAAACAATTTTTCTGGTTTTAGTATCAATAAATTTTGTAATATTGTTTTTAAGCAGTGCTAGTCAGCTTATGTAGTGAAAATTAGTCGCTTTGGAAGTGGTTCTATGACTAATATTGATCCGGCGATTGGGGAAAGTGTACCATACAATACCGTTAAAACCCATACGTCAATATGGAAACAGTTCACGGAATTCTGCAAGGCAAAGGAATAAGAGGTTTTGGAAACTATAAGTTTAGAGCAACTGAACCTAATCCTGAATGATTGGGCGTTGAACATGACGAAAGAAAATGGTGAAAATTACAAAGAACTAGTTGTGAAGACAATGTGGAACACCGTTGCAAAAAAAATGCAACAGGTTCATTTTATGAACTGTAGAATAATGTTTGATCAATTTAAAGATATTATCTTTAAGTCTAGCATTATTCCAACATCATAAACACCCTTAGAAGTGACGCATCGGAACCTCCAGCTAAAAAACAGAAAACAGAAGATCCTGCAGCCACTCCTCGAGCTTCTCGCTCTACAGCTGGATCCATCAACAACATTAATGATTTACCTACACCCAACGCTATCAATAAGTACGTTTACACCGGGCGTACCAAATTTTTAGTCCGAGGTCTAAATGTCGTCACGTGTACTTTACTTTCGCTGTAAACACCCAAGGAGTAAAATTTGGTACTCGAATTTGATACATCTCATCTAAAGTAGCTCAAATTCAATTTTTAACTGTGTAAACACGGCACATTAGTATTCGTGGACCAAAGTGACGGTTTGCTAAAAGCACAAAGCAAAAATACGTCAGCTGTCACGTAAGATCGGGTCAAAATAACCTAAAAAAACTGACTGTGATAAATACTAAAAAAATAATACTAACAAATGGATCCAAAAAATGATATTAAAAGTGGTCGCAAACAACGGGGATCAAATTGGAGTGAAAAGGAAACCAGAACCTACAACTCTATATTCACTACAAATGCATAAATACACTATATACACTATAATTTGAAGAAGTGTGTTTCGGTTCTAAACTCGGTCTTAATATATCACATAATAACATGATTTAGACATCCTAAAATTTTCAAACCAGTCAGAGACACTGTACTGATTTAACATTATTATCCAATTTTCACTAGGTACTTCTAGGTTTCATCCATATTATTTGATTGTTTAACAATCCCACCAAATTACTGCTACTTAAAAGCAAATAAGCTAAATTGCTTCTTAAATATGGAGACTTCGATAAATCTAATTTAAATCTTTTAAGACTTTGAATATATTTTTTTCTATTACCACTGCAACTATTTCTGTATCCATTTTCAAATAAAATCAAAATCTACCATCAAATTACCTAAAGACTTAAGGTTATGTCATTTTAATATGAAATTGTCAATTTTGGTCCCAGGCTTTAAACCTGGACTTTTTCAATCCAGCAAAACAGTCAGAATAAACACTTATGTTCTAAGCTAAATAAGTCCACGATTTGGTCCACAGACCAAACGGTGTAAACTAAATTATTGAGTTAAAAAAGAATTCAAATAATACTCCTACTGTGTACCGAAATTGTAATTTATATTTTAATCGTACCATGAATATTTAAGTTTGTAGTATTTTGTGAAATAATAATTAATGTCGAAATTTATTTATATTTTGGAAGAAATAGAACAGTACCCGGAGTTTAGTACTAGAAGACTCGCGGCTATATATCCTGCATCTTTTAAATCTTCCATATGGAATATTATTCATAAAGATAACCTCTATCCGTTTCACTTTCAAAAAAGTTACGATGCTAGATGGTAATTGCCCTGCTCAATTAGTTTTTGCAAATTGGTTACTGGACAAAAACAACCAAGATCCCAATGTTTTTCTATTTACTCGGAACGTAATTGTTAATTTACATCATACACATCATTATACCCTCATTGGTGGAAATCCGCATGTCATGGAATAGATGAAGTACCAGCAAAGATTTAGCATAAATATCTAGATAGGTGTAATCAGCAATCAACTTCTGAGACCAGTAGAGTTACCTGGCCGTTAAACAGGACAGGATAACCTTGACTTTTTGAAAAATAATTTACCCGATTTAAATTAAATTTCTTGTCCATGCACGATGGTCGTCCTGCTCGTTTTAGTCGAGTAGTTCGTCAATATCTTGACACTGCAGTCGACAGAAGCAAAAAAGAGCCATAGGTAGGCGTGTCCATGTCGCTGAAATTGTATTTTTGTAGTAACAATCGATATTTTTAATCGAAACCATACGTGTCAACTGTCAATAGATATGTTGTAGTGCTCCTCGTATAATTTAGTAGGTCATTCTCGAAATAACTTAATCAACACTTTTATATTGGATATACTCATACAATACTTTTTTATTGGATAGATAAGTTTAACAACAATGATATAAAAGTGTTAGTAAGCATAAATATATAGTTTTGATTAGGACGACACATGACTAGACATTTTAGAAATATAATTATAACTTGAACTCTACTGACACTGTAATTAAGTAAAATACTATATGATGTGTAGGATTTTTCTATAATTTTATTTTTGTGAGTTATAACTTAAAAATAAAGTCTAATACGACTATCAGCCATGCACTCTATATGTGAACCTACGTAAAGTATTGAAATATTAAAATACTTCTGTCAAAGAAATTAAGAATTAAACAAGACCTCATGACGTAGAATATTTCAATTAAGAGCGTATACTCGATTAGACCAAACAGCGTATAGCTTTTGAATATATTCCATCCTCCTGTAAGGTACAAAGAACTGTATGTTGACGTCGCAAAAGTTCCCATTTGAAGCAAAAATAACCTATAGCGATGCTGCGCTCACAGGTAAAGTATACGAAACCAAATATTTAGACAATTTTAATAAAATTTCGTGAAACGTAATTTGAAACTCGACGATATTCATTAAATTCAACTCGTATTCATCTGACTTCATTTCCTTGGAAGATTTTCTTGGAGTAGAGGAACTGAATTAAATGGCTCGATTAACTCGTAACAATGGGGGGTTGATCGTCGACATTATCTCTTAATTTTCATGGATATACTCTATATTTAAACAGTCTTACCAGCGGTGATGGACACGGCTTAATTTCCCTTGAAATTATTTCGGAAATTACTATTATTATTCCGGAAAGGTAGGGCTGCTAAGGTAATAAAACTGCACATGAAAATATCACATAAAAACAAAAGGGTTAAGTATACTTAGGGAAAATGCATTCAGGACACAAGATTCTTGGGAATTTCATTAATAAACTATGGGAAGAGGATATTCAGGGAGTATTAGGGAGAGGAATAATGGAATAATTAAAACGCTTTAATTGAACAATGAAAAAAACAAATAATTGAAAATAAAGGATAAATCAGTATTCTAAGGTTGGAATGGGATGAAAGTATCAGATCGTACTTTATTATAGACAAGGCAGGTCTAGTGCGAACGCTAGACTTAAAAACAGCGGCAATTGATAATGCTTCCGTTCCCCGCTACTACTAACACTACCAGGAGGAATGGGATCCAAATACCATTACTAGACATGGAAAGAATGCCATTCAATGGCGTATAGATGGCTCAAAAGCAATTGAAGGAACTGGGATATGAGTGTACGGGCCAGGAAACAAACACTCTAAAAGCTTGGGAAAAACCATCTTTCAAGCGGAAATTCATGTCATAGGAAAGTGTGCCCAGTTCAATATTGATAAAGGATATAAAAGCCAAGTGATTATCATGTCGGATAGTCAAACAGCAATTAAAGTACTTTTTTAAACGAAACTAAGTGTTTCTAATTAATTCCACTAATTAATGAAAAAAAATATGAAATCTTACGTTTTATGTGATGCCTACTTGATGTTTAATATTTTGGCTAGACCATAAAATGTAACTTCTGTCATTCTGACGATGATATATCAATATCGAAATAATTATCAATATTTTAGAGACTTCATAATTTTTTCATTAAATAGTGGAATTAATTAGAAACACTTAGTTTCAATTAAAAAAAGTAATATGAATAGATTCCACAAAGTAAGGGTCCAAACAGTAAATTCAAGCAATTAAAGCACTTGGGTAACCAGTTCCAAAATGGTATGGGAATGCCTAGGCGAACTCAATAAACTAGGCATATACGCGAATGCAGGATTTGGTTGTCATTTTGAATTTACACTACCCGTGACTCTTCCAAGAACATGGGAAAATTAAACCTTCTAATAAATGTTGTTACTTCGAAAATGCATAATGACTGGACTATTAGTGACTAAAAAAAATGGACTGAAAGTATTTAAAAACAAACAATTTTGAAAATGGTAAGAGCGGAACAGAAGTAAGATTTGAAGCACATACAACATCTGATAAGATCATGTACCTTTACATATATAAAATTGTAGCTAAAGTGCTTCAAGATATATTATATTCTTTTAAAATTAAGCAAAACCCGTAGCATAAACGTTATTTATGTAACGAGTAATAATACAAGCGAGTCCAATAAAGTTCAATTATATAATCGTCACATTTTTTCTAAAAAAAAAGTATAGTACAGTTTTCTGTAAAATCAATTCAACGCGGCAACAGCGCTTGGGTCACACACGTCTCCGACAGCGATTATTGGGAATTCGCGCGTTCCTAGATGACAATCGGCAGCGAAAATAAAAATAACGAAATAAAATTCTATTGAATTGACATACATAATAATTCAAATTGCCTTATTAATGTCCATTTCAGTTCATAAGACATGTGTTGTTATTTGAGAAGGTTATTTTTGTGACTAAATGTTGTGAGTTTTGATTTGATTATTCATTCGTTTATATATTGGACCCTACTACTGCTGCGGAAATAGTTAGATGTCATTGACAGATGAGTACGTTTTGTCATTATCGGACTAGTACTGTAAACTACCTGTAATGGATGCGTCTCCAATGGATACGCTGGTAGACAAGGGGTGTGGAAAGGCCTCTGAATCGGTGGTGTAGCGGTTCACTTGGAGGATCATCTCAAGGGAATGAAACAACTACTTCTAGCGCTGGGATATGTTCGATTTATTTACTATAATACATTACACTACTTACTAAGACTAATGATATACATAAGTACCTAGCCGTATGGCATACTTATATTTAATGGTTGAAGATTACTGATCTTTGACCATTCGACTATATAGAATGTTCTTCATGACTTATTCTAAATCAACTTCTCCTATAATAAATATTGAATGCATATTTATATAACCAGTCAAGTTCAAATAAGACAAATAAACATATTACTGTTTTGCCTTACTTCACGCTTGAACTTGACTTTCTATTCAATAACCTCCTTAATTTATATTTATATAATAATGAAATGTTCGAACGTTTTGTTGAAATAAGATCAAGGGAATTTAATTCTTATTTTAAATAATTATTATTATATAATTATATTGGGCCAAAAGGCATCACATACCTATTAACTGACTGTATACAGTGTCCTACTTAAGCGTGTATGGTTGAGTAGATAATAGTATATTACATAACGAGAGTTGTAAGAAGCTTATTACATGCGAGTAAAAAAGTAAAAGTAATTTTACAAGCATGTAATAAGCTTACAACTCAAGTTGTGTACTATACTTTTTCTACGATTATTTTCATTTGAGGAAATAAAAAGCCTAACAAGCAACTTTTATTTATTTAACAAAATTCGGGAACAATTTAATTATCCGTGCTTTGCGGTTGTTCAATTACGTGTCCAGTAGCTGTTATGATATATTTACTAAGAATCCAAATAGTATGTAATATGCAATTTACTAGCAAGAGAGTAGAAACAGTTTCTTTACAATGCATTATGTAACTCCTATCAGCCATTTTTCCTTCTCTACATGTTGTGTGTTGAGCAATTGAAAAATAAAATAAAATCTTTTCGTATACACACAGTAACAGCATCATATCATCAGTATTAGCAACACAGCATGCCATTATTTATATAACAAAGGAAAATAAACCCTGTCGACTAACGAAGGTAAGAGAAGTTAAACAAGATGGTGTATTTTATTTAGTTAAATTGAAAAAAAAGAAGCTTGTTTTCTACTACGTCATTAAAAGTGAAGTTTCTATATAAAATGTCTACGTAAAACGTACATCATTACCACAGCTCGGAAATTGGCAAATAAAATTTCTGTTTCTTTCGAAGTTGTCGTCAACAGAAAGTCAGTTCTAAATGGTTCAAATACATCGGATAGATTCCTTTTACAAGGTAACTTGAAGGTATTGATGAGGGGACGGTAACTCGAAACGTGAGAGAGTGGTGCCCTCTGAAGAGCATGTCGAGCAACTAAAATTTCGGATTTAATGAAAAGTGTAACGCCGTTTTGTAATAATCCGAGATAATTGAACTTCGTTGACAACTGTTGATTGAGTCAATTAAAATTGTTTTGTTCAGATCGTCAGGGTGTGTTGAATTTTGGTTTTTAGCTGTTATTGAATTGAGTTTGGATTATACTATATTTCTTTTCCCGTAAGAGCAAAGTGCCTCATTATTTATTCAAAAGTACATACGATATGTATAGGGTGAGTCTTTCTTTTTTTCTATGTGGAATAAAATGATAAAACAGGTCGATTTCACCAATGCCAATGGTTTATTGACGCTTTATGGCTATCGACCCTTTCTTGTGCTCCTATGCAATATAAAATCTAGTATAGTTATTATTATTATTATTATTATTATTATTGAAAAAAAACAATATCTAAGTGTGTTGTGGAGGAGTGTAATGTGTGGTGTACTCGGTGAGTTTTATTTTTATGAAAGAAAACATCTTTTATTGTGAATAAATGTCAATATTTTTTTCCACTCAAATAACCAATTGTCGCGTTCATCCCAACGTAGGGATACCGGAGTTCTTGTGGATCACGCGCTTTGTCAACTGATCAGATGTGAGCACTGAGGTAGCAGTCGCATTTTTTCCATCAAAATTGAAATACGCAGCATATTTTTGTTTGAAGTTATTTTAGACATTTGTATCTTGAAAATTAACGAACACCAGTAGGAACTATTAAACTAAATTGAAATCGAAGATGAATGAATAAGTCATATATCAAATAAAAATTAGATTATGTTGTTATATTAAGATTGGCACGTTCAGCAGAATTAGGAAACGATGGATTACTCTAAAAATTGCTACCTGATCAACTTTGTTGGGATCAACGCGACCATTGTCCTCGTCCCTAACTGTCTTCATTGAAAGGGAGTAAATGGGGATGACGGGTATGATGAATAAACGTGAATAAAATTATTAATTCATACTATTTCAATAAATAACCATGGAAGTTATGTTTTTTTCACATTTTGACATTAGTTAAAGCAAACAATCACCTAAAAGTGACAAATTACTAAAGTAATTATTCCTTCATAGAGCTTCATACCTCCAAGCTAGGAAGAACAACATTCAGCTTAGTTGGAATGAAGTGGGGACAAATTTTTGGATATGAGAAGGCGGAAACAGTGGAAAAAGTATTCTAGTATTCATTGTTTTTTCTTATTGATTCTAAAGTAGGTGAGAAAACAATTTATTTATTGTGTAATTTTCCATATTAGAAGAAAATTTTTTATAAAAACTTCAACTTGGTCCAGAACGTAAAATGCAATACAAATTTTGTACAGAAGAAAAGTACCTTTATTTGTGACAATATCGGAAACTTTAATTATAAAAACGTGTTCGGAATGCAAAAATATGTTTGTGCAATTACATCCCCCTACTAAAATTTATTTTTTGTTTTTACAAAAAGTTCTCAAAATATTGATAGGAATTTAAATATTAGTGATTATCAATTATGCAATGGGAAAATCACAGGAATCTTTCTTTCCGACTACTCTTGACGTTAGCAAAGCTTTTTTCCCATGTCTTCACATTTACTTTAGAAAGAGTATATGACTGAGTGTCCAGATGGAGGGTCTAAAGTATTGAATTGGACAGTTTCTGTTTAGTCCTGTTGATCGGTCCGTCGACAGTCTAAATTTTACCAACGTGCACTCAAGTTACCAGTTGGCGTCCGTTCCTCTTATTAACACTATCATTTTGAAAATTCAAACACTGACTAACTAGGGTTTATTTTACAAAACAATTTAATGGAATTTCAAGTTTCTGGCACCGTTCAAGAAGTTCGCGATATAATAGGCAAACTCTACCTGAACCAATACTTTTATGTCGTAAGACTTCAAGATGAACTGTCAATCTTTTATTGGAGTAACTATTTGGGACAATGATTGCATCTTTTTCTAGATTAATAGGTTTGTTCCAACTGGTATTTATGAAGCGTTCTGGAATCGTATCGAGTACTGTATAGTGCGCAAACTCGAATTAGGGATGCTTCTTGAAGTAATACATCAACTTCATTACCCCTTCCAGTAGGTACAGTTTTTGTACCATCCCAAGAACAATACTATAATCAGTTGAAACACGAAAGAAATACAGCACTTGCGCGAACGATACCTAGAACGGTTCTATCGCCAGTTGGAACGAACATATTATTTATTAAAAAAACTCGAGTAAAATACATACAAAACAATTTATACCGTTAATTTGAACACATTGATGACTCCATTTGTGACTCTGCATATTTCAATAAGAGTAACTTTCGAAAATCATTCCAGTACCGAAATTTAGTTATCTAAGCGAAATGTACAAATAATTGAAATGACATGAATATTACGACTAATTGACAACATAAATGGCTTCATCTGGTTGAGTTGATGTATTTTGATATAAAAATGATCGAATTCAGTCTCATTACTGGGAACATATTTCAAAAAAAATTTCCACTAGTAGCTCTGTCTGGAGCCAAATTATCTATTATTTGGCAGAAGGAAATCATAGTTCTCTTTGTGTAGATGTGAATAAACATCGGAAATGATTTGTTGCTATGATCAATGCTGAATAGTTAGCATTGTTGAAAAATAATGACAATTGAAAAATTATTTACCGAATATGACAGTTACTTAAGTACATCAATAACTAGACGTCAAAAAATAATAGTTCAATACTATTAAACGCCTTACAAAATTAGAAAAATTGATTTCCAAAGAGCAGACCGTCCACTAAGAAGCAACAACTACTTCTCGGGCTATATGCCCCGACAGACATTGAATTACACTTCTAAAGTAAACGGGGTTGGTATATCTGTTAAGATAGCATATAGTCCGAGAAGTAGTTTTTGCTTCTTAGTGGACGGTCTGCTCTTTGGAAATTAATTTTTCTTATTTTGTTAAGCGATTAACTATTATTTTTCGATGTCTATATATCACGCTTTACTAATATGACAATTATTTACAGTTAACTGTAATTAACTAAATACATCATTAACTAGATTATTATTAAATTTACGAACTGCAAAACTTCATACTGTTTTTTTTATTGGGGATTTAGAACAAGCTAAACTTTTTTATGAAAAATAGATACTTCTCGCTAAAACTGAAAATAAAAAGATTACTACTACTTGGACACACTATATACATGGTGTTTTAAAAGTAATCTGAAATATTGTTGTGGAAGATTCGTCATTTAATTTTAAGAAAAAAAGTTTGTATAAACATTTGGGATAAATTTTATCGTTAATCATATACAGAGTTTTGATTTTCTCGTAGCTAACGAGCCCTTTAACTGTTGATGAAATTTCATTTAGACCTTTTCCTCGCGACTTTACTGGTTTCGAAAACTAACATTTTTATTATAAGTGGCCTTTAGAATTTTGACAATCACTTTGTGAAACCAAAAAACAGGCGACATTTATATTATTCTAAATTTGTGTAGCATCAGTTCTGGTCTTGGTTGTGTTCAGTTAATAACAATGCCTGCGTTCACTGATGATGAAATGCTTTGGAGGATAGGCCTATGTATATCAAAATACAGAGTGAGTTTTTAGTATGAAACGCCCCATTTATCTCGGAAACGGATAAGTACCACGATTTTTATAGATTTTGATGTGCAAGGATCTTGTGATATGAAACTCTTAAGAAATACTGATTATTTTTCATGTAATGTTCCCTATACCTAAATGCCATAATTTCGGAGTTATAGCTACATTTACATTATCTCCTCCCAAGTTCATTATTATTCCGGAAAAGGCACATATTTTAAAATTCATGATCGACGTGTCAAATCAAAGGTACATTTTTTTTTAAAGGAACACCTTATTTTTTACTTTTTAGTTCGATTTACTATAAGGTGTGTTCACGAATTATTAGGAACTATATTGAAGGTTATTCATATACAAATGTCACAATGTAACAAATAAAAAAAATATCACCTCGACCCGGAAACAATACTTTCAATTACTACATCTCCAACTTATCACTACAAGATAATACACTATGGAAAGCCACTAAAAAATTCAAGAGACCCACTGTGTCAATACCCCCATTAAGAAAACCTGATGGAAATTGGGCTCGCACAAATGATGAAAAAATCAACACGTTTGCAGAACACTTAGCTAAAGTTTTCACCACACTTCCATCAAATAATCCAATAATAGATGTCGAGGAAACCTACTTAGAATCTGCCAACCAACTATCACCTCCCCTAAGAGCAATTACCCCAGCAGAAGTGTACAGAGAAATCCAGTTGTTAATCACACATAAAGTTCCAGGATCTCATCACCGGGAAAGTATTAAAACATCTTCCAAGGAAAGCTATC
Source organism: Lochmaea crataegi (assembly GCA_947563755.1). Lineage (NCBI taxonomy): Eukaryota > Metazoa > Arthropoda > Insecta > Coleoptera > Chrysomelidae > Lochmaea > Lochmaea crataegi. Next base: position 25,406,927 of record OX387427.1, on the reverse strand, counting down.
GTACTAACCACCACAATATTCAATAAAATACTACAAATTAATCATTACCCAATACAATGGAAGTATGCACAGATAATCATGTTAGCAAAGCCAGGAAAACCTCACCATGAACAAGCTCATACAGGCCAATCAGCCTACTACCACAACTATCCAAACTCTTCGAAAGAATCCTTCTACATAGAACAAGCGAAATCATACCTAAAGAAGAACTGATTCCAATACATCAATTTGGATTCAGAGAACAACATTCGACAATCCAACATTATCATAGATTAGTGAAGCAAGCAAGGTTTCAAGCTTATTTTCACCGATAGTTCCAAGAATAATAATGGATATATCGGCGAATGCATATATAAACAGAGATGAGACATTTTAAAAATAATAGAATTTTAAACGCAAAATTGACCATCCTTGTTTTCATTTTGTTTTTAAATACTTTTTTTAGAAAACCATTTTCTATTTTATGTAAAATATCTTCCAGGACTTTGTATTTGCAGAATGCAAAAAACTTTTTGGTGGTATAGCAAAAGGTATCAGGAGCTTAGGGAGAGATCAAGAAAAATGTTATGGATTCCTGCTACATGAGTTAATGAGAATATGAAAAATCTTGTCCTTATTAGAAATAGACAATCTTGTAGGTATATTGTGAAGTACTGATAAAGATAATTTTAAGAATCTCATAGAAGAGGTTTAGGGAGTTTCATGATTTAAAGGGTCCTAAACTTGAAGAATCAATTTTGGCCTCAGAGTCATTTTTTTTTTAATCAAAATAGGTGTCAAAAGAAACATATGAAGCAATTTCAGAAGTGGGGAGACTGAAAAATTATTATAAGAATGTAAAATATACACCTCAATCCCAAGAAAGAAAAAATGAAACCTACTTTTTATTAAAATCTGTTAGGTAAATTTACCTTGATGATGTACTTAAATTGCCAACTGATTGAAATGATGACTAGCCTGAATAGAAAAAGCTCACCAATAAAATAAAAGACGTTAAAATCAAGAATTTAATTTGAATAAAGTATTTTTAAAATACAATTTTACATTTAGTATTTTAAATACAAAATTCGGAAAACTATTTTGTATTTTAAACAAAAAGCATTTCCATTTTATGGAATCTTTTGCACATCTCCGCATGTATCAAACGCAATTCAAACATTCGTACAATTTTTATAAAAAGAAAACTGTAAGGAAGAGTCAATTTTGAACCGAACGTGAGTGAAAATTGATTCACACGACTTAAATATATCTAAAAAGAGCCGTTTAACGTTCTCTATTTTTGACTATTTAGCCCAGATGAAACACTTCAAGAGATTTTTATTTAATAATATTTCACCATAATGAACTAGGCCTTTTTGTTTCAATAAAACTATATTTACGTGAACACTTTTATCGTTATTTTTGACTAGCATGATGGATCCCAATAAAACTCGTAGAACAATTTTAGATCTGTCAAATTATATAGACTTTTAAATATTCACATTAATATAGGTCAAAAATACAAATATCTCACAAACTGTGTCAGCTCCTTATGACAGATATTATTGATGAAAAATTTACAACATTGTCGAAAAATTTTCTGTCAAGCAAAATTAAAAAAAAAATAATTTTCGTTAATTTTAATTTTTTTAAATAATTTTATTGGATGTTCTACGTCATTTAATTTGAAGAAATTAACTGTTATACATGAAAGATACAATATTTTTAACATGCAATGAACCAGTCGGAAAAACGCAAAGATTAAAATTAATTATTTTTGAATATTTATTAATTAAAAAAAAAATTAACCTAAATACCAACATTAGCTTACACATTTTTGGTACGTTTTGTGGCGAACCAATTATATTACTTGCTGTTTAAAATCAATTAATTCAAATTTCATGAGTTTTTAAAAAACATTCCACCTTTTTCACACAATTTCATTATCGTTTTCCAACACTCGAAAATAATATCCAACCACCCATAAAAAATATATATTTAATATTTAATAAAAAGCGCACAAAATCACGACGTCCAAGCTCCGCCAAAAAGTATGCGAAACACCGAAAGCGAGAGAAATATCAGCCGAGAAGCATGAAGCTTGAAAGCTTACTGGTTCGCTAGCGAGAGAGAGCCGAAAAACAGCCACGGCGGAAAAGCTCAAAGCTCGGCAAACACGCCGGCTTGCGAATTGGCATGCGCCGTATTCACACAAATCTAATCTATAACATCACATCATGTTCTCTGCACAATTCAATATACGAACGGATGGACAGGTGCTAGGATGGATAGGGTGATGAGTTTTGGAGAGATTTTTGGGTATGGGCGATGCCGTTAATTCGATCGAAAGCAACAAGCGGATATCCCAATTAAATAAATACGTTTTTTTAAAGCAAATTCTATATTTTTTTCATTTTTCCAAACATCTAAAATGCTTGAATAAGCACAGATTCAATTATTTAAATTATGGAATTATAGTCAGGGTTTAAAAAAGCTATTTCCAAATTTGTGTTCTAATTTTTGCTATAAAAGCGTGTTTTTTTCAGTATAATTCATACGTAAAGTATTATAATGTATAGGAATATGAAATATAATAAATTAATGGACAATTCGGATGATCCGGGTCAGGATATTGGAACAAACTAAAACAAATTATTGTGTATCGGTTATTGATAAGTATGTAAAGTTTCAATATAACCTGATCATTTGAAGTCAATAAAAATTACGTCTGATGATTCCGTTACAAACATACATACAGGTGAATCTAAAAAAAGAGGTAGTTTCATAATGGCCACTTTTTGACCACATTCTGTACTATACAGGGTATCTGCATATATATCGTTCTTCGGATTATATTCATTTGCATTTGGTAAACACATTTGGCTTTATTAGCGTCACTTCGTATTTTTCGTTTATGTATTGGCTTATTGATAATGTTTTTCAATGTGGATATTGGGGTTTTGGTCAGCTTACATGTTTCTTTTGCTGCATCTGTTATACTATAATCTCGATGTTTCAATTATTCAAACACATTTTTCACAATTCGCTTCGCATCTGGCTATAAACACACTTTTTTGTCCTAGGACGCCACATACTTAGTTTTAAACACAAGATTACTTTCGGAGTGCAATTTTTATTACAAACTAGAATTCTGAGACAATATTAAAAATGATTATCTCGAAATCTCCACCTTCTATTTTATCTATAAATATTTTAATCCCATTATATGTAAATATGAAAAAGGGCAATTGGAAAGTACGTAGGTGCATTACAGGTCAGCCAAAGGAAAACAAGCTCTTTTTATATTTACACAATCAGATTAAAATATTTATAGTTGAGGTGGTCAACCATTTATCGTGAAAAATACTTTTAACCTGAAAAATGAGAATTCGCAAATATATCTTCCGAAGCACAAATAAATAATAGAAGAATTAAATAAATTAAAATATTTGTCTCAAATATTATTTTACAGGGTCAAACATTTCAGTTGTAAAATAATCATACTGTTAGGCATTATCTTTTCGCTTTTCGAAGAAAGAAGTACGATACTGTGCTATTGTTATCGGATTAACGACCACCTGCTGTGTGTCGGCTCAGGATGTGGACTTTACTCCAGATCACTTAGCCTAAGAATTAAGTGGGAAATCGGAAAAAATACGAGCTGGTATCTCACTTGCCACAAAAGAACTAATTTCTGGCAAAAACATAACAATCTGCACTGACAGCAGACAAGCCCTATTAGCCTTGAACAGACAACGTGTTACATCAGGGCTAGTATTAGAGTGCCACCAAGATTTAGCTAACGCCTCGGTAGATAACAATATTATCCTGAGTTGGGTTAAAGGGCACGACATGAGTAAAGGTAGTCGCATTGCCGATTCTTTAGCCAGGGAAGCGGCTGAACTAAAAATTTTAGGTCCCAGTGACCCCTACGGCCTGACGGCTTCGACAATTACGGAACTAGCCAAGCGTTACTCCCATGCCATCCCTAAAGAAATGGGGTGGAATCAAAGGATGCAGTCTTGCCAGGATCACATTGGGCGACCCTGGGAAGCTGGTGCCGAAGAAATATTTGGCGAGGACCAGGAAAAACCTACGCTTAACAGTAGGATTTCTGACTGGCCACTGTCAACTAAGGAAACACCTCCTTACTATGGGGCTAGTGGACTCACCTCTATGCAGAATGTGTGAACAAGAAGATGAAACTGTCAGGCATGTCTTAGGTGAGTGCCCGGAGTTATCGTCAATAAGAGAGTGTGTATTCGGTGAGTCTTGGCCTACACCTGCCGATATAAAGGAGATGTCTCCTAGTGACCTGTTCACCTTCCCGAAAAGGACAGTATGGACGATGACCTAGGAGGACAACTCCTCGGGAGGATGTACAATGGGTCACATGTGGCCTAAGCGATGTGGGCCTAAACTCACCCTCCCCACTCTACAGATACAGATAGAACCTCATTAGATAACAAAAATGAATGAAAATCTGGCCCATCATCTACAAGTAGCAATGAGCATGCTTCAAGGCATACCAGCGCACTCTATGTTCGTCCTACGTCAAAAATATTTGAGGGCGTTTTTTGCTGCAAATTTCTGATTCCCTTGATTTTTTCTAAATAATATCATCCCCTTTTGAAAAGACAGTTCGAATTTCACTGCTTATGGATCCTCTTTATCAAAATACTCGGCAATATCTTCAGGGCTATTATAGCATGAATTGTTGCACTCGAGGCACATAATCGATCATTTCAACCCACTTTTCTTGTATCAACACGCGCCACGTCAATAAGCATTAGAAGTTTTGGTAGAGCAGAAGGTTTAAAGGTAGTGACAGGAGATTGTCCGCAGCTAGTTTTTTCCTAGCCCCATTTTTGTGGTTTTACAAGATTTCCTTGCCAACGTTGGACTTTGCTCAACGCGCGTGCGGTACCGAGGCGTATGCTCTGAAACGCGCTTAAACCATACCCGTTCTCCCTGTGTTAAAATATAAATCTCTTTTGTCGTAAATTTTGTCTCTAAAAAACACAAAAAGGCGATTTTTTCAATTTGGAGGGTTGTCAGGGGAATTTTTGATGGAAAGTTGAAAAATCGGATTCAGCGACTAGAGAAACATAAAACAAACCTTGGCCCAAAGCTACCATGAATTTTGCAACCTATGTTATGTATTTCCTGGACTATTGAGTATAAATTTCATTTATAGTTGGTAAATTAATATTTATTCTGTTGACCAGAAAAGTAACTAAAAATGACGTAATCGTCTTAACGTAAATAACCCATAGCAGTATATCCTCAAGTTAAAAGAAAATCGATCAACTTTTTGTCATACTCGTCCTTTTTTCTAAATCGTTTACTTTCTAGGGTCCATGATAATGCTTGTTTAGTAACAGAGTGTTTTTCTCCACAAAGTGTGCATGATCTATTGCCTTTTTTATTCCAGATATTTCCTTCCTCATGGATATTTGATATGGAATTTGTGGCCTGGTTTTTCTTATTCTTCGTTCAAATTTGTTGGAAAATATATTTGGGTCGACAACATTTTGTTGCTCGTATTTTACGAATATTTCGATGGTGATTTGTTTTAAATACTGTTTTCATTTTGTGTAGCACACATAGCACAGCTATTTGCACTACACATATGTACATGTAATATTCTTTTTGGAAGGAATTTAAAAATCTAATAACATCCCAGGGAAGCTTAAAAGGTTCCGGCGCTGAATTGACAAAACATTTTGGAAAGGTTGCGCATTTTTAAAATAACAGTCAACTATCTGAAAGTTATGTCTTTCCAGAAAATAAAGATATAATTGAAAATTTACATAGCAAATTACAAGACAAATGAAAAAAATATTTAGAGTTTGAAGCTAAGTTAATAGTATAAAGGATGTTCTAGTTATCATAACAAATTTGGAAATTTTAGCGTTGTCTGTCATAATATGACAAAATAATATCCTTGTTAACAAAAATATTTTTTCCGCCTACCTCTATCCAAAGTATACATTTCCTGGCCTCATTGTAGGGAGCAAAGTCGTACTTTTCCTCCCTACGGAGGAAAAGTAAAAGTGAGGTTATGGTACGTCATCAATGAAATAACTTATACGATATTGACGACCTACATACATTTTACCGTTTAATTGAAGAACACCCTGTATTTTGCAAAATGGTAGAAATCAGTAAATTGTTATTTTAATTTAACGATTTTTACATTAATGATTTGACTTCAGCAATACGTTATGTTCATGATTCCGCAAAACTCTCGGTAGCGCAAAGCGTTGGAGCACAACTCACTGTTCGAGATAGGCCCGTAGGAGTTGGATCGAATTCCGGCGAGGACAATGTTTTTTTAAATCCTTTCATAAATAAATTGTTTTAAAGTGTCTTGTTATTTGAGGGAGGCGGAAAAATCATATGTATAACATGGGGGTAAAGTGCCTTTTCCTCCCTTGAATGATTACTGCCCTCCGCTACGCGTCGGTCAGTAAACTTCATCCTCGGGAGGAAAAGTAGCACTTTCCTCCCTTGTTATACATATAGCTATTAAGCTTTATATTTATAGATAAAAAAAGTTCATTGAAGCACGTTAAATTATTTTTAACAGGTTCCATTGAGGAAAGTCAATATATTTTGTATTTTAAATAAAAAATGATAAATATAACAAAGTTAAATGAAACCTAACAAGAAAAAGTAAGCAAATTGACTGTAAATAATAAGTTCAGGAAAATATCGGGAAAAACTAAAAAAAAAGACAAAAAGTGATGGCATAAAAGATGACAGATACAAAATGTAGAAATAATATAAATCATACTGAGAATCAAACAGTGTAGAGATAAATGAAAGAAAGAAAAGAACTGAACTTATTGAGTATTTTCTATAGTTTATTTATAAAGCAGCAGAGTAATAAATATTCGTGATCCTTGCAAAACCAATACAGGATGAACCATTCAAGTAATATTAAAATATTATCGTGAACATTCATTTTTTTCCTATTTCTGTGTCGGCAGGTAGCTTCACCCCGTATCAGGGCGAGTTTAGGGTCTTTTATTGTAAAGAGGGCTGATAATGAAATGAATGTTTTGAATAAATCTGAATTGTTTTATTGGAAAGTAATTCATTGTTTCTTTTTTGGCTTATTTTATGCAAACAACGGAATATGCCGAATTTTTATTTTGATATTGAATATAAAAATTTAAACTTATATTGAGTCACACATTCTCAAAGTCATATTAAGTACGATTATGGAATTTGGTCAAATGATTGATTTATTGCACTTGCGGATTTATGAATAAACATACTTTGTTTAGTATGAAATTTTTTTTGCTTCAATTTAATAAATTCGAAATATTTAAGTTTTTGAGACGTAACCTCTCAAAAAGGCAATAAATAGATAGGAATGAAGAGCCCCCGTGGCTGTAAACGTACTTTCGACAAAACAGCAATAATTGGAATTCTTCGGAGAAAGCTTTCACTCAGATTGCGATGAAAACATAGTGAAAATAGGAAAATCCCCGAATGCGGTGCGGCAATTGAATTTTTTTTGGTCGGCAATGCTGTTACGTTTCATCAGGATTAGAATCATGGATGCAGGATCAGGAGCGCTTTCATAATGTAGATGTAGTGTAACCTAATTTGAATTCGAAAAATACGAGTTTAAGGATAAAAAAACGCAGATCCGGCGTTAATCGAATGAACAAAAGTTCGGATTTATACATATCTTTAAATAATAATAATAGTAATAATTCATTTATTGCTTTTGAAATAATGTGCAAGGTACATATATAATTATTCTATATAATAGAAAGTCCAAATGGATTTCAAATAATACAAACAGTTGCTCTGTATTGCTCTATATTCCAAATATATCCAGCAATTTTCCTGGCCTCAAATATTGTTATATTATATAACGAATGCTTGCAGGAGTGACATCAAATTTTTAAGACAAGGATAGGTGAATTTGACAATAAAAAAGTATGCGTAGAATAGTTTCCTTTCTATATGTCATGCATACAAGGTAGCTGTTAAATATGGAATCAAACGTATACTGCTTAACCGATGTTTGGTTACATTATCGATCGTTTGAAAGCTGATTACAACAATGTATGGGTTCTTATCGTAAAAATATGGATTAAATAAGCACTATTTCCATAAAGAATGGATTTGACATGAGTAATGTTGAATTATTACAAAACTTGGACCTGGACATGATGTAGATGAATTGTGCAATGTGATACAGGGCTGTAAAATAGAGGGGAAAGAGGCGCAGTAGGCGTGAGCGGAGGGCTAATTACTGGTGGAATGAGGAAATAGAAGAGCTGTGGAGGGAGTATAAGAAAGAACGACGACGGACGCTGAGGGGAAGAGGAAGGATAGAGGGAAAAGGGGGTTACAAAGAGAAGAAGAAGGAACTGGAGCGTAGGGTGGAAAGGGAAAAAAGAGGGAAGTAGGAAGTTACTTGGGGGAATTGGAAAACAATCCATGGGGCAAGGCATATTAGATAGCGGTGAAGATGATGTGTGGACATAGGAACGAGGTGCTAGAGGAAGATTGGGAGAAGGAGATTATAGGGAAATTGTTCACAGGGGGAGAAGTAGGAGTGGGGGGCACGGTTTGAGAAGACCAGGATACTAGAGGGTATGGAAATGAGGGGGATAAGGCCGGTAGAGAAGTGGGAGGTAGAGGAGGGGGGGAGGAACATTGAAGTAAGGAAAGCCCCAGGGATAGATGGCCTGAGGGGTGACAATGGGGAGTACTTCTGGGAGCTATTCAAGAGGGTGCTAAGGGAGGAAGAGTTTCTGGAAAGATGGAAGGAGGCCAGGGTGATACTGCTGAAGAAGGAAGGGTAGAGAGGGGTTGCGGGCGGGGGACTACAGGCCCATCAGCCTGCTGCATAGTATGGGTAAATTGATGGAGGCGATAATAAAGGATAAGTAGGAATGGGGGTTTTGGGGTAAACCAGCACGGGTTTGCGAAGGCGAAATCATGCATCTCGGCACTGGGCAGGGTAATGGGTTTGGTGAAAATTGCTAGGGAGGGCAGCTAGAAAAACAAGAGATTGGCTCTACTATTTTCGACGTCGGAAACGCGTTCAAAAGTGTCAGCAAACAGGCGGTGTTGAGCGCGTTGCGGAGGCTTGGAGTGTGGAAGGGGTTGGTCCATCTGGTAGAGGACTACCTGACGGGGAGGAGGTAATGAGATGGAGGCTGGAGTGCCCCAGGGCTCGGTTCTTGGACCGACGGTCTGGAAGTGTGTGTTTGATGAGGTTTGTGGGATAGTATAAGAAGAGGGATGTGAGATTACGTTGTATGCGGACGATGTGTGTCTGGTATGCACGGCAAAGGGGGAGGCGGATATAGAAAGAAAAGCAGAGAGAATGTGTAGGAAGACAGTGGAGAAGATGGAGCGGTGCGGACTGTTAGTGGCGGAAGATAAGAGTGTGGGGTTGCTAGTGAAGGGACGGAGCAAGACGTGGGAAGTGGGGGTGATGGTGAAGGGAGGGAGAATTCGTATGGAGGAGTCTGTGAAATACTTAGGGCTGTGGTTGCATAGCCAATTATCCTTCAAAACTCACATGTTAAAGGCGGGAGAGGGAAAGTGAGGGCAGCATAGCTGGGGAGATTGATGTGTAATGTGGAAGGGCCGGGACAGTTGAAGAGGAGGGTAATTGGTAGGACGGTAGAGCAGAGTATGTTGTACAGTGCGGAGGTGTGGGGGTGAATGCGAGGGCTAGGCCACTCCTGCGGGTGCAGGGAGGGATACTGCTGAGGTTGTGCAGGGGTACAGGACAGTGGGTGGACTGAGAGCAGCGGTGTGGTAAGGTCCTACCCATTGGACGTGATGGCTAGAGCCAGGAATAAACGCTGGAGATGTGCGACCAGAGAGGAAGTACAGGAATGGATGGAGGAGGAAATGGAGAGAAGGCGGGATGAGTCCGAGGGCGCGCTAAAAGGAGCGATTGGAAATAGGAAAGATTGGATGGACCGGAAAATCGGGGAGGTGAACTACGTCTTGACACAGGTGCTCACTGGACATAGGTCGAGAGTAGGGTACCTCCACAAGATTGGGAAAAGAGAGACTGGAGTGTGCGCGAGGTGTGAAATGGAGGATGATGTGGGGAATGTGTTTAGATGCTGGGGGAACGAGGAAGTGCTGAAGAGGTTGGAGAGGAAACTAGGAGGAGGTGGTGTATTGGGAAAATATGGTGGAGATAATGTTGAGGGGGAATGGATGGAGGTGGGTGGCGTAGTAAAGCATGGTTAGGGGGAGAGAAGGACTTGATATGGCATGAGAGGTAGGAGTGATAGATAGGGAGAAGACGACGGTGTGAGCGGAGAGTGTGCGAGGGACCGCCGCTCGTCTCGAAGTATGCTAGGGTAGTGATTCCGAGGCGGGGGTGGTTACGGCGAGTTTGAGGTGGGTTTGGATAGTTGGCATCCCCTTGGGGAAGAGTTCAACACTGTTTGGGTCCTGGACCCATTCGAACATGAGTTACGATCTCGTCCCGAAAAAAAAGTATCGGTTACATTATCGATCGTTAGAAAGCTGATTATCGTATAAGAGTGGGGTTAATAAGCACTATTCCAATAAAGAACGTAATAGCCTATGGCTTTGACATGTTGAATTATTACAAAACTAACGGAACTAACGTTTTTGTATCAAGTAAGCAATTTGAATGCAATATTTTTGAATTGTTTGACAATAATGAATCGTTTAACTGAAGCTGGAAGAACTCTCAAGATTATTGGACATAGAGAAAGACATGAAGAGGTACGTAATTTGTTTAACGAAGAAAATCCTAATTGGAATCATATTTCCAAATCCGCTGCCACTAAAACTATTCAAAAATACAGACAAACCGGGAGTGTCAAAATCGTATAGTTCGGAGTCGACCAAAAAATGTGACAAACGAAGAAACTTCTTGATATGTACTTATGGAGGTCGTGTGAAACCTAAAACTTCTTACCAGCAATTGCTTTAGATCTTAATATCTCAAGATACTCTATTCAGATGATATTAGGAATCCGTAAGTATCCATACACAATCAAATTGGTACAAGAGCTATTATCAGATGATTCCGATAGACGTACGCAATTTTGTGAAGAGACGATTGAAACAATTGGAACCAATCCGTTGTTTTCACTTCAAATGGTTGTGTTAATCAGCATAATTGTAGGTATTATTCGGATCAGAATTCGCACTGCATGGAAGCTGTACATACTCAGTATCCTCGTTGAGTTAACGTGTGGTGTGGAATGAAAGGGGAATACTTCCTTAGACCTTATTCCATTGATGGCAAACTTGCCGCTGAGAAATCTCTCCGATTGCTACAGAACGACAACATTCTAAGGTTATTATAACTCTTTCCAAGTGCAATCCGAAATTATCTGAACCAAATTTTCCCCGTACGTTGGATAGGAAGAAGAGGTTTTATCGAGTGGCCCACCAGAGGCCTGTACTTAACTCCGTTAGATTTTCCTTTTTGGGGAAATTAGAAAAACCAAGTGAATGTCATTAGACCCACGGATGTAGATTAACTAAAAGCTCGCTATTCTAAAAGAGTATTTGCGCAATGCCATCAATGAAGATAAAAATCGTATACGTTATTGCCAAGAAGTCAATGGACAAGAATATGAACAATTTATTCGTTAAACGTAATCAAATTTATCAGTTCGTTACTATAATTTATTTTTCTTAGTTTAATATAGAACATCAATTCCATGCAACATTATTAATTCATCGATACAATAACGTTTGTATTTGACTTTATAAGTTTTGATAATTGCATATAATTGTGGTTTTAGCAAATTGTCGTCAAATGAAGTATTTTCGGTTTAGGTCTATTTTTTAATTTTCTTTTAAACTTCATTTTAATAATTATAACTAAACTATAAGCTAAAACCACACCTTCCATAAACTAACTACTGATAATAATTACCGTAACTAAAAGCTACTATAATACTACTACGCCAATGGAATTATTGCGATATTAACCATATGCGGTCAAAACAGAGACTGAAGTCCTCCATTTCAGTGAGTCTCGAGCGATTGGATGTTCTACCGCGCATCTCAGAAGTCCAAAGTCCAAGTGCCGACTTACACTGGGCGAGTTATACAGTGATTTCAATTAATTACAATATTTTGAAATAACTTAGATTACTGATGGCGTTATAATCAAAGTTATACGTTTTTTACATCAATATGGATTATTTGGCCACTAGAACCCATGTTTTTTTTTAACACTATACTATAAGTTGGAAATAATAGTCAGTGACGTCAGCACTAGTTCAGAAACAGTACAATAAGAGCGGCACAAAATAATATTATATGTATTTCGAATTTATACTCTCGAAATGTCCGGCTCTTCTAACAGGTGACACAACTTACCTTCCCTCTTCCCTTGCCTCGCTTGGGATACCTATATGCTAAAAATTAGTCACTGACTATTATTTCCGACCCAGGGTATAGTACAGGAATAGCCATGTAAATCTAAAAACTCAGCCACCATTCAAAGACAAGATTTTTTGCAAAAATTGTTATGAGACAAGAAAAGATAACTACCCTCCATTTTGATATACAGATACATTCAAACACTAACGGAACATAGGGATTTTAAGCATTGTATCAGAACTGCTTTTGAACTAGTCGACCAACAGATTAAAAACACGATTATTACAATCGTTTATTTGGACACCTATAACATATCGTACAATTCCCACCACTCCGTATTGTCAACGGTGGGCGGTCCTTAATTAGCGTCAGACAGTCAGTCGATCGGTGAGAGTGTTCAAGCCCATAACTTTGTTTCAATTTAAAGAATTTTGTTTTATTTACGAATTCATTTTTATTTTGAAAGCCGTTATGGCCAAAAGAAATCAAAACATATTAACTGAAATCGAAACATTAATTGTTAAAGAGAATTTAACAATTAATTTTCGATTTTAGCAACATAAAACGTGAGCATATTGTTTCAATATGTAGCGACGTTTACTACCCCCATCAAATAATTATTCAATACTAAATTGCAGTTCGCACTTCGCACACACCTCGCACATAACTGACAAATTTTGGAAGGAGAAGGGGCGGGCCTTTTTACAGTGATTCTGAATCCAGCTGTCCAGATAAATACTTGATATTCCTTGAAGTGAACTTATAGAAATGTTTTGTTGGTGGACTATTTAGATCGGCGAATACACTAAATCCCTATGTTCCGTTTTTATTTGAATGTATCTGTATACCTAATCCATAAAACGTCCAACAAGACGGTGTCCCCCATGGCTCCATTCCAACCACCACACTGTTGATTCTTGCCATTAATCATCTATGCTACAATCCCCCCTCCCCAGTCAAATCTGATATATATGCTGATGACCTTGTAGTTTACTGTAGAGGAACCACTACTAGTAAACTACTTCAATCCGCTGTAAACCTAGTACAAAGTAGAATATCTGCTCTCGGCCTCTCCCTATCTTCTATAAAATCCAAGCTCTTCAAATTTAGCAGAAATACTCCTTCTTCTGTCCCTGAAATCTTATTATACAACATCCCTTTTCCAGTTGTCGTCTACTGTAAAATTCTAGGATTGATATTCGACTCCCGACTTTGTTGGAAACACCATATCCAGGAAACTAGAAGTGACTGCCTATAGCGTCTGAATATAATCAAAACACTCTCACATTATCAATGGGGTGCTGATGAGTCCACCCTTTTGAAAGTATACAGGGCTCTAATCCGATCCAAACTTGATTATGGCAGTTTTGTATATATGTCAGCATCCAAAACTTTCCTAAAAACCCTTAACACTGTTCACAATACTGCCATCCGACTCGGTTTAGGAGCTTTCCGCTCCAGCCCAGCTAAGAGACTTTATCTAGAAGCCAATGAACCTCCACTCTGGCTTAGGCGTCAATATCTTCACCTCCTCCTCTCGACCTCTTCCAACCCATTCAATCCAGCTTCCTCCAAACCACACCACGCAATTTAAGTAGTCTACCACCTAACCCACGTATTCATACTAAATATAGTCCATAAATAAGAATTAATAACTTTATAGCGTTTATTGTAAATAATATTTAATGTAAGATCAAAAAATTTGGTATCAATTATTATTAACATTCACATTTCCAGCTCTACAACTCAAAAACTGTTGATTTGAGAGTGTTTGCTCAGAAGATCTTTTTTTTGCAAATTTAATTTCTTACAAAAGCTTTAAACTTATTTTTTCCAAAAAACAATTTTTTAATTCCGAAAAATCGATTTGAAACTGAAAAAAAAAATTGCCTTGAAATTTTTTTTCCAACGGGAATTTTTTTTTTCTATAAATTATCAGATTTTTAGGTAGGTATTATTCCTTAAATCGAACAATACTATGCCATAAATACATTGATATGGACACAAAGCTGGAAATCTACAACAAAATTACATTACCAACTATAACTTATGCTAGTGAGAACGGGGTACTGCAGAAAAAGCAGGAAACAAAAATAAATGCAATGGAAATGAAACATTTAAGGAAAATAGCAGGTAAAACAAAATGGGACAAAGTAAGGAACGAAGAAATCAGAAGCATAACTGATCAAGAACCAATAATATCAAAGATTAAAAAGAAACAATTAAACTGGTATGGCCACCTAGTAGGAATGGAGCAAGATAGAATTGCGAGAAAAGTTATGGAAATGGAAATATTAAGAAAAAGACAAAGAGGAAGACCCATGAGGAAATGGATAGACCAGATTGAGGAAATTGAAAAGAACAAAGGAAAAACATTAGGAGAGATGAAGGCATTGGCCAGGGACAGGAAATAATGGAAAAAATGGGTACAGGAAGAACTCCAATCCGACGCCTGGGAAGGCATAAGGATAAGAGAAAGAAAGAAAGGTAGGACCGAAAAAAAAATATCGCCTAAAAATGAAACACCCTAATATATATACGATCGTGCTGGCTCGCGGCGTAACCAGTTGATTTCGGCGGGGTTCTTAGGCGATTTTGACTAATTTCGCATCATTTTATTACAAATAAAAAATATACGTTGTGTTGCTTTACATCTATACTTTTCAATACCGTTTTAAAATATGAAATCGGACTGTCTATAACGCATCCAGATTTACGTAATGTCTTGTACATGATGGCACAGTCTGTTTTCTACAAGGATTTTTGTCATAACAATGGCCTACTATAGAATTAAAGGACCATTCTAAAAATTGAGGTACCTTTGATATTTTTCCGACAGGTTTACCCTTGCCAGTTTGAAACGGTTAATATTAAAAAATATCGAATTTTGAAAGTCAATTTCCAATTATTAACAGGACATAAAGTTTAAATGATTCTAATAAAAAACGAATAGCCATCAAATTGAGCAGGTTTTATTAAAAATGTAGAAGAATTTCCTTAATTCACGGATTTTCAGTTACAACGAAACTTTTGACAAAAGAAATTTGTGGTTAATCACACTGCGGTATCTCAGCAGCCACTTTTCTCCCCGATCCCCTTTCGCTACCTGTTGTATGCTAATTTAAACCCGTCTTTTGTTTTTCGCAAAACCGCCAACTTTAGTTTGGAAGAAACTTCTAAGTCGCCATTTATTTGTCTTCGCGTTTTGAGAAAAGGGCGATAGATATTAAAATTTAATTTTCTCTTCCGAACTTTACACTCCAACTGTTATGCTTGCGAAGAGAAGTTTCTCCAACAATCTAGATGGAGCATTGTGAATTGTTTGCCATATATTTTACATTTAGGTAAGTTGATAAAGGTTAGAGATTTTTAATTGAAGCAAACAATATCTTTTGTAACAGTAAACCCTAATTTTATTAGCGATTTCAATCATTTATTTAAAAATCTGTTATATAATAAGACTAAAAGAATCGTAAAAATAGCAGTTTGTTTTTTATTTATTTTTAATATCCGGTATCCCACGACGTTTTTACAGCTTTCCATTAACCAATACAGTTGATTGGTGCAATTCGTCCACGACTTTAACGGAAAAAAAATTCCTAAGTTACCTTTGACTTTGATGTCAGTTTTTATTAATAAGTTGATTTGTTTTATATAATTTAGTAGCTGTTCCTATTATTATTATGGATATTGAAGATTCCGAGTTGATCGATTGATTGGTTCGGCACCACTGGTCAGATGCTTGGAGACCTGGGCACCTCAGCTTTTAGGCTTTTTGTGCTCTTGGTTATACCGTTTATGTGAAGAGACCAGTAGCCTTTATCAAGCTCAACTGTCTTTTCACTAGGTCCTTCTTGGAGAAATCCTCCCTTGGATACTCTAGTCCTAGTCTATATCTACAATGAGACAGTGCTTCACATTTGAAGAGAATGTGAAAGGCTGTTTTCTCCTGCTCCATGCACAACCGATAGATAGGTTCCTTCCTATATATGCCAATTGTATGCGTGTGTTTCCTTAGGTCCCTGCTGAGGTTTAATATTTCGTTAGTAAGCGTTTTTTTGACCAGGAGTTTGCTGTGTTCCTGTTTTGGCATTTGTCTCCAGTACGTCTGATGTTTAGTTCGAATCCACCGAGATATACAACCACGTGCAGCAGATTTTGATATTCCAAATTCTGGTTCAAGACCAGGGAATGCAGTTTCAGAACATAACTTTTATAGGGTGTCACCCTTTTCCCCGGGACCCACTTAAGAGTTACTCTATTATGGTTTGGCAGGGTTAAAAGTTTTTGTAGGCAGTCCCGGACCAGTCTAGATCTGATCTGGGGACATGCTAAAGATTTCAGTGCTGCTTGGCTATCTGAGAGTATAAGGATCTTTTGGCCTCTATACCCCCTATTCTATGTTCATTTGCAAACACGTGTCGATAGCGTAGATTTCGGCCTGGAATACAGATGCAAACTTCCTCAAAAATGCGAGGACATTACACCTGGGGCTGGTACTATCGACCCAGCTCCTGTTCCTACGTCATTTTTAGATTCGTCTATGTACCACACTAACGTTCCTTTCTGAAAGCATGCTTCCAACCCATCTTAGTTTAGCTGGATATGGTATGGTTGGTTGTCGTTTTGTGGCCAACGTGTTATCACTTCTCAAGCGAGTTTGTTATAATATCTGTGATTCTGGAATGACTATGGGTGTTGGTTCGTTCGTGCCAATTACCATTGTATTCCAGCCTGTATACAGCCACTCTCGCTTCCGCCTTAACATGCAGAGCAAGGGGCCGAAGATTGAGAATGGCTTCCATTGCCAAGCTTTTTTTGAAGAAAGGTCTAGAAAATTCAAGTCTTCTACATTCGAGTCCAGCTATTCTAAACCAAAAGCAACCTTAATTATGAATGATAACGTAGATATAATTGAATATTTTAAACTAATGGCATTTTTTAAACGAAGATCGGTTGGGTACAAACCTAAGAAATCTAATACATTTTCAAGGGACGAAATGAACAAGTTTTTATTGAATACTTCAGACGACAAATATTTAATGTTTGAGGTAAAAGTTTTAAATAGGTAATTTGTTTTTTTCTTACTTCATTTATAAATTTGTAGGTAACGTTAATACTGGGAATAGCTGGACGTTGTCGAAGAGAAGAGTTGTATAAGATGAAAATTGATGATATTGAAAATAAGGGTGGAGTTATACTCATCACGAATCCAGATTCAAAAACTCCTACTAGTCGGCGTTTTACGGTTATGGGAAATTCCAGTACAAACATTAATTTTACATTTATATCAATTGTATGATAATCTAAGACCGAAAAACGCAACCAGCAACCATTTCTTTTCCACATATAAAAATGGCAAATGTGCAAAACAAGTAGTTGGTATAAACACAACATATTTAGAAAATTCCATCGCTTATTGTACAATACTTAAGTTTACTAGGCTGTAGAAAGAACATTGTATGCAACATATGCATAAAGCGTCCTGGTTTCACTAATGAAATTTACGCACTCGCCTGTTTCATTCGTGAAAAAAAGTTCCACTTTATGCATTTGTTGCATAAATTATTAATAACAGGTATTCTCCTTTAAAATAAATGGAACTCTCTTCTTTTTGTTTTCGACAAATTTCAAATTATATTATACTCTGGAAGTATGAAATTATGTGTACCACTTCCCATTCCCAGCGGTTAAAAAATAGTTTTTCCGCCTACCTTTATCCAAAGTATACATTTCCTGGCCTCATTGTAGGGAGCAAAGTCGTACTTTTCCTCCCTAGGGAGGTTATGGTACGTCATCAATGAAATAAATTATACGGCATTGACGACCTAAACTATATTCTATTATATAAGTATAAATTTTACCGTTTAATTAAAGAACACCCTGAATTTTGCAAAATGGTAGAAATTAGTGAATTGTTATTTTAATTTAACGATTTTTACATTAATAATTTGACTTCAATTCATAGATTCATCCGGTTTTCGAATTTAGGACAGAGAAATATTAGGTATAGCATGCTAAGGTCGATTGACAGATTAACAGTTTCAAAGTGTGTTACTGTTGTTTTTTAGTTTTATAATTATAGACACTTTTTACTTAACTCTTTTTATTCCATTATCATCAAAGAAAAACAATCAAAACGTAACTTAAAATAAACGTGGTCATTCTATATGTATGTTTAGAATCAACTACTTTCTTCTTCTTTCTTAAAACTTACAAACTAGCCAACTTAATGACAATCTAAAGGCAGTTTTTCGCGAACCTAAATAGGTAGCTGATTATTTTATTTCAACAGTTACGCTATAATTGATCTAAAATCTAAATCTAAAATAATATTTAAAAAATTAGTGATTCAAGCGAATATGAAGATATAAATAATACACCACCGGATATTTTGGAACAAGTTAATGAAACAGTACAATCTCTATTTCCCCAAAAATCTAATGAAAAATACGAAAAACAGTATTAACATTTCAAGGTTATAAGGAAAATAATGGAGGCATGTCAATATCCCTGATTTTTCAAAGTTCCTATACCTGTAACTTCTAATGTACAAGTTTGATTGAGTTTTTATGCTGATTTTCGGAATCTACGGGGATTAATGAAGGTAAGATATTTTCAAGAAGTAGGTAAATATATTAAGAAAATGAAAGTTGAACAGCAAATATTCTAATAGAGCTACAGCAATACGTTATGTTCATGCTTCCGCAAAACTTCTCTGCGAGTCTCGGTAGCGCAACGAGTTTGTGCACAGCTCACTGTTCATGATAGGCCTGTAAGTTCGAAATCCGGCGAGGACAGCTCTTTTTCTTTTTCTAAAATTATTTAAAAATGAATAATTTAAAAATGAATTGTTATTTGAGGGAGGCGGAAAAATCATATGTATAACATGGGAGTAAGTGCCTCTTCCTCCCGTGAATGATTACTTCATCCTCGGGAGGAAAACGAGCACTTTCCTCCCTTGTTATACAAATAGCTATTATTCTACGAGCGTGCGGAAAAGTATACTTTTTCGCACGCTAAATACTACTTAACCACAGAATTACAGCATTTTATATTATTTTATTGAAATTTTGTTGAGTTCTGCGTTAATAACTATAAATACCTTACATCAATACCCAGAACGTAACTAATAAACTCGTTAGTTTGTATCCAGTTATTATTTGTCCAGTTAAATAATATTTTTCTCATTTTCCACCCGCTCGTAGAAAAAATGTTGTTCCTAACACATGCGTCTTTTACGAACTTGAACTTGAAATGCTCTCGCGTGCGAAAAAGTATTACTTTCCGCAGTAGTTAGGCAAATAACTATATTATACTATCACATATATACTATTACGATAACAATGGCAAACGATAGCAACGCCTTTTTAAGGGCGTAGTAACCGACTATGAGAGAATTTTCATTTTAATATTTATTCAATTTGACGCTCGTCAGTTTTGAAAGTTTTATTGAAAAATGTCTCATGAATTACAATGTAGGCCTTGGAAAGAAAACTGTATATATTACTCAGAAAATAAGGCTCCATTATTTGTGTGAGGGGACAGGTATTTTCGCCAAATAGTTATTTTTGACTAGTCAGAAAAGCACAATATTTAATTCCGCGGCTGCTGTTCCATAGCTGAGGCGTAGCTCTACCAATCGAAAATTTTACAATAATTTAATTTCCATAGTAACCACATCGACATCAATATACAACAAAAAACAAACTAACAGGACCGTCATATTTTGACGTTTATCAATAACTGTCTAAAAATAAGTCGATTCGGAGATTTATCATTAAATTCAATAGACGAAAGTATACGAAATACTGAGCCTCATAATACGGTGAAAACAAAAAAGTACGTATGGAAAAATACTAACTCATTTAAAAAAAACGTAGTACATAATAATTGTAATTTCCATTGTACCAATTTGTATTTAAATTAATAAATTGTTTATATTATTTACTCAATAAATAATCGTATCAAATACAATACGTACTTCAAAATAAATACGGTTATACATCTCAAACTTCCTGCATAATTACAGTCAGTTTGACAGAATAATCCTCCCTCTTCGCGGTCGGATTATTTAGACTGTCAAACTGACACTCTTTGTAATTATGCAACAAGTTATCGATGCATAACCTGATTATTTTGGAGTACTTATAGTATTACTACTGATTATAATCCTAGAGGTAATTTCGCCAAAACACTTCTCAGGTAGAATTTTATGAGTCTATCTTTGGGGTTGTGAATATCATGGTGTAATCTATGTTGTTGGGATGCCCTTTGTACTCAAATATCACTAGCTCAGCAAGGGTGGTTCTCAACCTTAACGATTCCCGGATTGTTAGTAAAGGTGTGTTGAAATAATTAAGGGCGCCAGTATATTTAGTATTTTTTTATAACCCATTATAAAAAGAAAATTTTCGTCGACGAAAATTTGATTTTCGTAACGAATGATAAAAAATCGCATAACGTTAACTTCCGTCCATGTACCAGTGTCAGAACTGAATCACCTCAGTTTGTGTTTGTCGTGATTTCGCTATGTGTTCTGATTCAGAAAGTAACTTGGATGTTCCAAATACTCCACCAGAGATAAGAAATCAAGTGGAGCAAACCTCCGCGGACTTATTACCCGAAAAATCAAAAAAAGGTATACAGAAATTTATAATAAATTCATGGAATAGAGAGCTGATAACCAAGTAAACGAATGTAGTATCGGAAACTGTGATGCTTGCATATTTTGCAAAATTGTTTGAAGGCATCGACTCTATGGTCTATATATTCGATGTTAAGATAAACATTATCAATAAATAGGAAATTATAGATTTGTGTTGTAAAATTCAATAAAGATTTTTTGCATTATTTAAATTTTGTTATGAGGTCATAGAAAAAGTATAGTGTTGAACTCGTCGAAAGCATTTTTTTAGACTCAAGAACTTTCGTCACTCGTTGAACAGTATACTATTATATAATGATGGTAAATATACAAAACCACAATAAAATCAATTCAGTTAGAAAATGTGATGGAAATACAATATATCTAAATTGATATAAAGAAGATGAAATTGAAATATAACGAAATAGGAAAGAGCGAATTAAATCTAAAGATAATTAAATTACTAAATTACAATTTCTGAAAGGATATAAATTGATATAAACAAAATGGAATCGAAATATATTGAAATAGGCAGGTACGAAATACGCTTAAATTACTAAATCACAATTTCTGTAATAGAATGGCGAGTTCAATCTAATAGAAAAAAGGTGAGCGGTCGTCGGACCGCCGACAGAAGCTTGCTTCTTATGCACAATAGAATAATAATTTTTCGTGAATTTCTCACCATTTTTCAAAAAATTTGACAATTTTTGACCATTTTTGACGAATTTTGACCATTATTGACGGTCTTTGACAATTATTGACCATTTTTGACAATTTTTCAAAAATTTCAACATATTTGGCAATTATTCACAATTTTTGACAATTTTTTCAAATTTTAACAATTATTGAACATTTTTGACAATTATTGACAATTTTTCAAAAATTTTGACCATTTTAGACCATTTTTCAAAAATTTTAACAATCATTGACCATTTTTGAGCATTTTTGACAGGTTCTGACAATTATTGACCATTTTTGACAATTTTTCAATAATTTTGACCATTTTTTCAAAATTTTGACAATTTTTCGAAAAATTGTCAAAATTTTTGAAAAATGGTCAATGATTGTTAAAATTTGGAAAAATGGTCAAAAATTGTTAAAATTTTTGAAAAATGGTAATAAATTCACGAAAAATGATTATTCTATTGTGCATAAGAAGCAAGCTTCTGTCGGCGGTCCGACGACCGCTCACCTTTTTTCTATTATATTGAACTCGCCATTCTATTACAGAAATTGTGATTTAGTAATTTAAGCGTATTTCGTACCTGCCTATTTCAATATATTTCGATTCCATTTTGTTTATATCGATTTATATCCTTTCAGAAATTGTAATTTAGTAATTTAATTATCTTTAGATTTAATTCGCTCTTTCCTATTTCGTTATATTTCAATTTCAACTTCTTTATATTAATTTAGATATATTGTATTTCCATCACATTTTCTAACTGAATTGATTTTATTGTGGTTTTGTATATTTACCATCATTATATAATAGTATACTGTTCAACGAGTCTAAAAAAATACTTTCGACGAGTTCAACACTATACTTTTTCTATGACCTCATAAAAAAATTTAAATAACGCAAAAATCTTTATTGAATTTTACAACACAAATCTATAATTTCTTATTTATTGATAATGTTTATCTTAACATCGAATATATAGACCATAAAGTCGATGGCTTCAAAGTTTCCGACAATTTTGCAAAACATGAAAGCATCACAGTCTCCAATAGTACATTCGTTTACTTGGTTAACAGCTCTCCATTCCATGAACTTATTATAAATTTCTGTATACCTTTTTTTTTATTTTTCGGGTTTGATTCGCTTGATTTCTTATCTCTGGTGGAGGATTTGGAACATCCAAGTCACTTTCTGAATCAGAACACATAGCGAAATCACGACAAACACAAACTGAGGTGATTCAATTCTGACACTGGTACAGTGACAGCAGGTAACTAGACATTAGTGTAATAATTTCCGTCTCCATGGACGGAAGTTAACGTTATGGGACTTTTTATCATTCGTTACGAAAATCAAATTTTCTTCGACGAAAATTTTCTTTTTATAATGGGTCATAGAAAAAATACTAAATATACTGGCGCCCTTAATAATTTCAACACACCTTTACTAACAATCCGGGAATCGTTAAGGTTGAGAACCACCCCTACTGAGCTAGTGATCTTTGAGTACAAAGGGCATCCCAACAACATAGATTACACCATGATATTCACAACCCCAAAGATAGACTCATAAAATTCTACCTGAGAAGTGTTTTGGCGAAATTACCTCTAGGATTATAATCAGTAGTAATACTATAAGTACTCCAAAATAATCAGGTCATGCATCGATAACTTGTTGCATAATTACAAAGAGTATCAGTTTGACAGTCTAAATAATTCGACCGCGAAGCGGGAGGATTATTCTGTCAAACTGACTATAATTATGCAGGAAGTTTGAGATGTATAACCGTATTTATTTTGAAATACGTATTGTATTTGATACGATTATTTATTGAGTAAATTAAGTAAATAATATAAAGAATTTATTAATTTAAATACAAAATGGTACAATGGAAATTACAATTATTATGTACTACGTTTTTTTTAAATGAGTTAGTATTTTTCCATACGTACTTTTTTGTTGTCACTGTATTATGAGGCTCAGTATTTCGTATACTTTCGTCTATTGAATTGATTTATAAATTTCCGAATCGACTCTATTTTGAACAGTTATTGATAAACTTCAAAATTTGACGGTCCCGTTAGTTTGTTTTTTGTTGTATATTGATGTCGATGTGGTTACTATGGAAATTAAATTATTGTAAAATTTTCGATTGGTAGAGCTACGCCTCAGCTATGAAACAGCAGCCGCGGAATTAAACATTGTGTTTTTCTGTCTAGTCAAAAATAACTATTTGGCGAAATTTTTTTTTTAAATTCTGACAATTTTTGACCATTTTTCAAAATTTTAACAATTATTGATCATTTTTGACAATTTCTGACGAATTTTGATTGGTTTTGACAATTATTGACCGTCTTTGACAATTATTGACCATTTTTGACAATTTTTCGAAAATTTTAACCATTTCTCAAAATTTTTGATAATTATTGACCATTTTTCACAATTTTTGATAATTTTTGACAATTTTTGACAATTTTTGACAATTTTTGACAATTTTTGACAATTTTTGACAATTTTTGACAATTTTTGAAAATATCTGGCAATTATTAACCATTTTTTCAAAATTTTGACAGTTTCTGACAATTTTTGATCATTTTTCCAAATTTTTGACCATATTTAAAAATTTTTGACAATTTTCAAAATTTTTAACATATCTGGCAATTATTGACCATTTTTTCAAAATTTTAACAATTTTTAACCATTTTTGACAATTTTTCACACCTATAAGGTGTGCGAGCTCAGTGCGGCAAGAGAGATTGCGCACAGACGCTTGAATGAGTTATCGTGTGACGAACGCTTTTTCGTTACATCACACGTTTCACGAGTTCACTAGCCTTCCAAAAGTCCTATGTCGTGCAATAAGAAGCAAGCTTCAATTTAAATTTCATTGGATTAGTGGATTATTAAGAAATCTGGCAACACTGTTGCGTGACGAACGCTTTTTCGTAACATTACACGTTTCATGAGCCTTTTCAGAAATATGGCAATACTGTTGCGTGACGAACCCTTATTCGCTTTTTCGTAACATTACACGTTTCACGAGTTCACTAGCCTTTTCAGAAATATGGCAACGTGACGGACCTTTTTCGTAACGGTTACACGTTTTACGAGTTCACTAGCCTTCTCAATAGTCCTATGTCGAGCAATAAGAAGCAAGCTTAAAAAAAACGACTTAGCTTCCTGAGTGTGGTTGAAGAATCCTAGCCGGTCCGTAAGGTCCAGGAATCCAATATCTCCGCAATATCCGGAAATATCGAGACTCCAAATCTCAACAGTCGATATTCTTCCAAATTCAGGAAATTGGTGTTAACTCCCAAATATCGAGATACCTTGATAGCTCCCAAATTTCCGGACTCCAATGTCCGATTCTGACGATATTTCCAAATTTTCAGCCAAAAAGAAAAATTTCGACTGACCTTAAAATCTTTCTGGCTGTTCACTAAGCTTTATAATAATCTAGGTACTAATTAACTTCTTTTCACCAAATATTTCTACTAAACTGATGGCTCGTTGCAGAATCAAGAGGTCGAATCGACATATGAAGTGCTCTTTCTACCAATTCTTATCAGAATATCACATTACAGTTAACTGGTTTTTAAAAATTAAGTCGTCACCAATATAAAAATAGGCCAGTTCCTACAAAAATTAATTAGACAACTCAATAAACAATCAAGTCATAATCTACCTGAAAGGTAGGATTTTCGTTACAATGGTTTAATACCGATTATTAAGTATTACGTTTTAAAGAATCCGACAGATATGCGCAAAACGGCCGGGTTGTTTTGCGCTCCTATAATTTCCTCGTAAAGTAAACCCTACCCTTTAATCTGAGGTCGGCCGGTTTGCGCCCCGATAAAAAGGGAACCAATAGATTAGTATATTTTCGCAGAAATAGGATACTCCGAGTATTATTGGAAAACAATCTTTCCTTCGTACTTCGTACTTCGGACTAGCAAAAATTATACATTAGACTGGGCCAAAAAAATTGAATGTTTTTTGTTTTGCCAGCTATATCGAGAATATTATTTAGGATGATAAAAAAAATATTTGCTTCTCTAAGAAAGCACTTTACCAACTGATAAATATTCGAATGTGGTTTTATTAATTGATTTAAACGGTGATTCCATCCTTACAAGGCATTGTTAATACCTTTTCTGATTCGTCGTTAAAAATTTTTGACCTGGGTAAATAATCATCATCTTCTCGTGCTCTTTTCCTAACATTGATCAAACATTCTCTAACTTCCATTGCTGCAATACTAGGCTTGCATATATGTTCCCTCTTATTAATTATTTTTGAATTGTTTGTTATTATACCACCCCTACATTTTTAAGTTTTTACTTTAATGCATATCCAAGACATGGAACCATCTCTTAAAGTTTTTTTCATCCAAAAACTGTAACCTTTATATAAAATACTCGGCTTTCCCTTTGTTTTTTTCAATAATTTTGTATTCTTCCATAGTGAAAAATTACGCAAATACTTCAAACAAAAATAATTCTTTGGTAAAAAATAATAAATATTACTATCAAAAACCCAGAATAAATTGAAGTAATCCAAAAAAAAAACAAATTAATGAAATGTGAATACTCAAATTCGTACCTCGCACTCGTACAACGTCAACGATACGCTGAACGCAAGCGGTTCAAGATCAGTTCAAGTCTAGTATGTACACGTTTGCAAAAAGGCCATCTGGACTAGTAACTGGAACTGATCTTTGGACTAGTTATCACTCTGGACTGGATCAGGTTGGAACTGATCCATAAGAATGTCTGGATCAGCCATCCCTACTTCCACCTGCTTGAATACTCGGAACATCCTATTTCTAAGAAAAAAAAGAGTTAGTTGGGGTATTCTTTGACGAAAATAATATACTTATCTAGTAGCAACTTACTTTACCTGCTAATCGGGGCGCAAACCGGCCGTCCACAGGTAAAAGGGTAGGGTTAACTTTACGAAAGAATTATAGGAGTGCAAAACGGTCGATTTCAGGTAGGAGCGCAAAACGGCCGGGCGGAAAATGGCCGAACCGTTTTAAAACAGATCATTGGTTAATTCATGGAAAAGACCAAGAAAAATTATTGAAGAAGGTATACAGTGTTGAAAAAATGACCACGTAAATTGAAAAACTGCAACTTTAAATGCCAATAGCAAAGTAAAAAGAAGTTTGTGCCAACAACGGAGTTATGTTAAGTATCCTGAGGGTCTAGAACAGACTTATCTAATAAATAATCCGAAAAGGCTGAGTTTTGGCCAGATTACATGTTGAATTTTATACCTCAAAAGGTTTCTTGACGAAAGTACATATAAGAAAATGTGTTTATGACCAACACCCATTCGTTCAGATCATGCTGCCTCGAAAATGTATATTGAAAATTTTGAAATTCAGTAGTTAAGTAATAGAGCAACATATAAGGCAACTTTTAGCAAGTATTACAAATATTTATTACTATTTTATTCATTCATTCATATATTTGGGTTGTGCTCATCAGCCCAGGTACTTGAACTGAATCTTTGTACCATTTCCCGTGTTATCTACTTCCATTTCAGAAGCTTCGTGTCTTCTATAAAGGACACTAGTTTGACTGGAGGGATTTTCAGTAGTTGTGATGGTTGTATTAATTCCTCTCCAAAGTGCTTCCGTCTAAGTACTTGTAAGTTCTCGCAGAAGCAGAGTATGTGAGTAGGTGTTTCATCATCAAGTTCACATTTTCTGCGCATAGGTTCACTAACTTTGCCCATACAGATGTTTCCTCAAGGTGTAGTGTCCAGTCACCAGGTCGGTAACTGTCTTAAAATGTCTCTTACCCAGTTTCAGTAGCCTGGTTGAGAGATCCTTGTCTACCTTGTTCAGTAAACTCTTTGTATGAAGGTGCCCTTGTGTCACCCTCCATTTGAATTGGTGTTCCCTATCTAGCCAGTTCCCGATTTCCCCTTTCATGCAATTTTTTGTGATTCCACAAAACGGTTCCGGACCTATGTAGTCTCCTTGCCTGCAATTCCCTCATGTGCCGGCACCCATATTAGAGACACTTTGTTGTCTCTTGCCAGCCTGTTGAGGGATTCTTTGCAGTTTTTCACCAGTCTAGACCTAGTTGTTGGATTACTGATAGCCTTAAGCAGAGCCTGGCTGTCAGTGAATATTTTAATTGTTTGTCCGGTATATCCTCTTCTGATGTTTTCATCAATACAGGCTATAGCGGCAATCGTCTCTGCTTGAAACACAGTCGTATATCGACCAAGGCTAAAGAACATTCTCTTTCTAGGTCCTTATATACCAGCTCCAGTGCCATGGTTTGTTTTGGAGTCATCGGTGAACCAGATGATTTCTCTAGAATTACCTGGGCGCGTCACCTGCTCTCTAGATGGGATGATGATATTCACTCGCTCAGTGAATATATTCTCTGGTGTCATGCTATCAAAACTCATGTGAAATATGGATACGTGTAGTAATGTCCCAGTTGTTTCAGTGTGTCCTTCTCGAACGTTGTTCGAGGACCATAAGTCTCCCGATTTCAGCCTCAGAATTGCCATCATTGCCTACGCCCTCATAAAAAGTTCTAGAGGAGGGAGTCCAAGGAGGGCTTCCATTGATGCCGTCCCCGTGTTGTTCATTGCCCCGGTAATACCAAGAAGAGCTTGTCTTTGGATTACAGTTAACATATTAACTGCAGAGGACACTTCTGTCCTCCTCCACCAGACTATTGTTCCATAGGTCATTGTTGTCCTCACCACAATTGTGTAGAGCCTGTGAACCACCTCAGGTCGTATTCCCCAGATTTTGCCCATAACTTTTCTGCACTGTCAGAAAAGCCTAGTCGCCCTGGTAGTAATTTTTTCCAGGTGTGCCTTCCAATTCAGTTTGGAATCAAGGGTCACTCCCAGATATTTGACTTCTTTGGATATTTCTAGTTCTTTTCCGAACAACAGTACTCTACCCTGCGGGAGAACTCTTCTATTCGTAAAATCAACTAGTTTTTTTTTGTATTAACTGAAAAGTACTCTTTAAGGCACCATTCCTCCACAATTCGCAGTGCTTCCTGTAGGACATTCATAACCACCTCCGGGAATTTCCCATTGGTGACAATCACTATGTCGTCCGCAAAGCCCTGGGTCCATATGCCTTGATCATTCAACCTACAGATCAAGTCATCCACAACTAGCTTCCTCAAAAGTGGTGAAAGTACTCCACCTTGAGGACATCCTTTACTTGTCCTAACGATGCCATCTGGTCCTGGAGTTTTGTAGGGGTCAAATGACTTTACATTACTATTTTAAATGAAACTAACTGTTTCTAATTAATTCCACTATTTAATGAAAAAATTAATGGAAATTCTAAAACATTATTGATAATTATATAGAATTTTCATTAATTTTTTCATTAAAAACAGTTAGTTTCATTTCAAATAGTAAATTCCAAAAAGTAAGGTTTCAAACAGTAAATTCAATTAACAAATCTTTACCCTATTTTTCATTGTTTTCATTACCAATATGGACTTTATTCCACTACAATATTATATTTTCTCCTGCTTCATTGTCCAGTGACATGATTTCACAGACGAAGGTAATGAAAGCGTAATAAAAAACATGTCTAAACACTGTAACTGTCACTATTAAAATACTGTAAATGGGATTTCGTTAAAACATTTATATTCTAACTCACTTTGGAATACGTTTTTCGGTAATTTCGAACATCTATGCTTTCCGATATGACTCGTCGGCGTTTCATCTGTGTTTTTCATATTGATTGAAAAGAAAAAATGGCAACAGAAAGCAATTACCTTCTAGGGCTTCGATTTTCATTTCCGCTACCACTGATTTGCGACGTCAGGATATGACATTTTCGTACCTGAAACAAAGAAAAACTTTATTTACGAGAAAAAATATTAAAAGGATATCGACGTATTGCAGGGTATCAGATCGGGTGATGATTTTATCGTTTCGAACAATCTTTTCAAATTTATAATGTTAAGCCTGTTTTTATTTCTTAAAGGGTACAGGAAATAAGAATGTGCTATATAGTTATTTGTGTATTTAGAGCGTAAAGTAACAGATTACCTCTTGAGAAAGAATGTTGCGATCTTTCGAAAGCGGCAATTTTACTTTACGCTCGAAAAACAAACATAATTTTTTCTACAGTCGCTCTTTTAATAATTAAAACAGTTTTTTACATTATCTTTCGTTATAATAGGAGTACTAGAATAATTGTCATTTTCGCTATTCATCATGATTAACCTAAAAAAGATCTACTGACTAGGGATGTTAAAAAATAATCGATTTTTATAGTAATATTAATCGATTTTTAGTAAATCGATTTTCGGAAACGGCTCGTATTATTTATTGACCATTTCTCAAAATTTTGACAATTATTGACCATTTTTTAAAATTGTAACAATTATTGACCAGTTTTCAAAATTTTAACAATTATTTTACATTTTTGACAATTTTTAACCATTTTTAACCATTTTTAACCATTTTTGACAATAATTGTCCATTTTTGACAATTTTTAACAATAATTGACAATTTTGATAGTTTTTGACCATTTTTCAAAATTATTGACCATTTTTGATAATTTTTGACAAATATTGACCATTTTTCCAAATTTTTGACAATTATTGACCATATTTCAAAATTTTTGACAATTTTCAAAAACAAACAATATTTGACAATTATCAACTATTTTTAAAAATTTTGACAATTTTTACCAATAATTGTCCATTTTTGACAATTTTTGACCATTTTTGATAGTTATTGACAATGATTGGCCATTTTTGACAATTTCTTAAAATTTTTGATAGTGTTTGACAATTATCGACCATTTTTCAAAATTGTCCATTTTGACAGTTTTTAACAATAATTGACAATTTTTAACCTATTTTGATAGTTTTTGACCATTTTTCACAATTTTTCAATATTTTAGACCATTTTTCATTATTATTGACCATATTTCAAAATTTTTCACAATTTGTGACAATTATCAACTATTTTTCAAAATTTTGACAATTTTTAACAATAATTTTCCATTTTTGACAGTTTTTGACAGTTTTTGACAGTTTTTGACAGTTTTTGACAGTTTTTGACAATTTTTGATAGTTTTTGACAATTATTGGCCATTCTTGACAATTTTTCAAAATTTTTGACAATTTTGCAAAATTATTGACCGTTTTTGATAGTTTTTAACAATTATCGACCATTTCTCAAAACTTTAACAACTTTAGACCATTATTGCCCATTTTTGACAAAAATTGTCCATTTTTAACAGTTTTTGACAATAATATTTCCAAATTTTTGACAATTTTCATATAATTTTATTTGATTTTTAATCTGATAAATTGTTAAATATTCACCAATTGAGTTAATTCGGAGGGCGTGATTTGATTAAATAAGCGAGCGAAAAAGATTGCTTTTTTGCGCTAGAGCGTAAAGTAACAATCCTCGGCATTAGTCGACTTTAAGATTTCATTTGAATATTGTAATTAGTCATTTTACGCGCGACTGTAGAAAAAATAATTTTCAAATGTGAATAATCAATTATTATTTATCGAGGGAAGTGGGTACAAATTATACAAATAATCTGCAACAATGTATCTTACTTGATATACAGTGCGACTATAAAGGAACGCACACATTCCTTATTAGATGAATAAACAATAAAATGAAAAAATCCCAAATCATTAGTATAATAAGTGAGGGCACTTCTCGTAATTAAAGCGATTTCGTTTTGGGGCAACTTACGGTCGTTTCGTACGAGGACATCTTCATAGATTGGGTTGCTCCAACATCTCAAGATTTATCCTGAGATAACTTATAGGCCTTTCCCATTCGCCGTACTTATAAATGTTGTAACGGTAAGAGGCGCCAGCTTGAAGGGCTCCGGCTATAGAGACTCCTCTCAAGGGTGATTCGACCCCAAGTTTATGTCACACAGGACTAACAGGCAAGTTGTAAAAATTGAGGGCGCCACTACCTTTTTGACGTCGATAAAAAAATACTAATTTAAAAAAACTAAGGCGGAAAAGGTAGAAATGCCTTGTAAAATTTAAATAAAAGTTAATAATAAAAAAGTTACTTAAAATTACCCCGGGCGATATCTCCCTAAACTTTTATAGTTGAGGATTTTGAAAAAATAAAAAATAAGAATTTGTGATGCCTTTTGGCCCAATATGATAATATAATAATAAATATTTAAAATAAGAATTAAATTCCCTTGATCTTATTTCAACAAAACGTTCGAACATTTCATTATTATATAAATATAAATTAAGAAGGTTATTGAATAGAAAGTCAAGTTCAGAGCGTGAGGTAAGACAAAACAGTAATATGTTTATTTGTTTTATTTGAACTTGACCGGTTATATAAATATGCATTCAATATTTACTATATGAGAAGTTGATTTAGAATAAGTCATGAAGAACATTCTATATAGTCGAAAGGTCAGAGATCAGTAATCTTTAACCATTAAATATTATTATGCTATACGGCTAGGTACTTATGTATATCATTAGACATAGTAAGTAGTATAATGTATATAGTAAATGAATCAAACATATCCCAGTGCTAGAAGTAGTTCGATTCAGAGGCCTTTAAACACCACTAGTCTACCAACGTATCCATTGGAGACGCATCCATTACAAATAAAAAAAAATTATATTTTATTCTTCCACAGGAAATGAACAGTGAGGAGAATTTGTACTTGGGTACTTAGCTTACGAATATGAAGTGGTTTCCTGAAGAAGGTAGGTAGGTCTTGCCTCTACGAAGTCTTGAGAAGATCTCGAAGAAGATAGGTAGATAGTCTTGATTTGTACTGCTGTGTCCTGGTCTAGGGCGGTATCCTGGGGTTATATCCTTACCTAGGGCTTATATTCTTGCCTATTTCCTAGGGTTGGGGTTATACCCTAGGGTTGGGGTTATATCCTAGAGGCTGTGCTTAGCACAGCAAAATTAATTAGATACGAAATGTATAAAACGATAAAAAAATGAGGTCTTTCCTCGGAGAGACTCGGTAACAGAAAGGGGTGTCCCTCGTGGCATTGGAAAAATTGGAAGCGTCCGTTGGCAGACGTTAATTGTCTTATGGTCAGGGTTGAAGAATTTGGGATCACAGAACTATAATTGGAAGTGGCTAATGGGACGACGAGCGGTAATTAAAAGGATTTATTCTGTAGAATCGACACATTACCTCTAAGGATGCGCTGGAGTACGATCTCATTGGATCCTACTTCTAGTATTACAATATACTATTGTTTTGATGGGAAGTAGTTTTTGATAATTTTATTTTCAACGTTTCGGTAGCGTTCCAGCTGCCATTATCAAGAATTATTCTATTTATTTTTAATTATTTTGAAAACACTGGATTATATTTTTGAAAAAAAAAGGATTGTGGATAAAGTAATATTTTATGGAATAACATACTTGGGAGGAAATGGAACAAAACGAGAGACAGAAGCTCGGTAAGTTATTTAATCCATATGCCGTGTGAACCAGCAGTTAGTTTTAGCATTTTTATACCCATCGTAACTTCTGAACTAAAGGTCCAATTTGAGTAATTTGAAGAGGAATTTACGAGTACATAATAATCCTGGATTATGAAACTATTTAGTTGGATAATGATTAACATCAGGGTTTAATTTTTATTAAAGAATCTCTATATCATGAAAGTTAGATAAAGATTTTAAAGGGGGCTAATATATTAAAAAAAGTTCCCATTCACTATGGGAGTACGATAAAATTTTGATATGGGATTAATTTATTTGTTAAGACTTCCAGATCATTGGCGTACGTTAAACTTTTCAAAAGGGGTTATTTCGTTCAAAAAAAATCTCATTTACCATGGGCGTACGATAAAGTTTTTAAAAGGGGTTGAATTATTTGTCGAAATTCCGTTTACCATTGGCGTACGATGAACTTTTAGAAGGGGCTCATTTAAATGTGTTTCCACACCAAATGCAACATTTTGTTGCAACGAAAGGATGTATATGAAAAGTGAAAGGATTTTTGAAAGAACAAGCACAAATAGGTGGTCCGCGCTAATATTTGCCGACGTATTAAAATTATTAAGCGTTAAACTTGGATTTATTTCTCAGCGGATGACAGTGACAAATGTGTGTACTCTTGAAATGCTGCGAAGGAACAGTTGATCTGGTCTCTGGCATCGCCTTTTGTTGCGATACATTGCGCAACGTTGCGAGACAATGTTTCATGCTGTGCGCGCAAGTTTTAATCTGTTCTGAAGGATGTTGCGCGACGTTGCAGCCGGTGCGTGTCTAGCTTTTTGGTTTAATTGTCCATTAAAAAATAACAAAATAATGAATATACCAGAAGGGACATAAAGAAAAGAGAAAAATGCCTCAAAATGGAATTTTTCTGTTCTAATAATATTTTCTCCATTACACAAAAATATTTGCGCTTAACTTTAAAAGGAAAAAAAGCTTGTAAAAAATAACGAAGATAATGGAGAAGGAGGTGGAACTTCTACGTATATGTGAGAGATATGTTTATAATTTATATTGGAATGCCGAAAACTGTGGAATTGGAAATTTTAATTTCGCTTATCGATAAGATGTTTTCAAACTTCATACAAAATGTGTTTTTTTTTAACTTCCCGCTAAGAAAATCAATGATTCTTCCTAATGATTTTCGAAAAATCGGGAAGTTATTGTTTTTACCCCGTGTGTGTGTGTGCGTGTGTGTGTGTGTGTAAACCTCTTATAACTTCTGAACGGCTTGACCGATTTGATCGCAGTTGGTTTCATTCGGAAGGGCTTTGCCAAACTTAGATTTCCTGTAAGTTGGAACCAATTCGGACCGGTAAATTTTGAGAAATTGCAAAAAAGTGAAAAAAAAGTTTGTTTTTCATTTTTTCAAAATATCTCCGAATTGGCTGAACCGATCGACCTCAAAAACTAATCATTCAAAAGTTATAGCAGTTTGAAAATCAAAAAAATCGTGTTTCATCGAACTTTGATAAGACTTTTGAGCTCGAAGAGCAACTAGCAACTAGCGACAAAATCGCATGCGTTTAAAAATTGAATTTAGCGGGAAGTTGCAGGGATGGCCTTTTGGGTCAACCGATTTCCAAATTTTTAATGATTAAAGTAATTTATATTCAAACAAATTTTGAACGAACTTGGTTACAGTGATGCAACAGTCAATAACATACATAAATCCCATTTTAAAGTCGCCTACTAACTTTATTAAACACACATACATCGTAGGAAACTAACTTCGAAACAACTCTATGTAAACTCCTTGTATGCAGTTAGAAGGAGGCAAACAAACGTTCATACATCCAATCTAAATTAATTGCCGACTAAGTTAATAAACTGGATATTTGTTTACCTTCCATTTCACCTACCAACTTCATATTCATTCATATATGCAAATGTTATGCACTGCTTCTTTTTTCCTGTTTCCTTATGTAATTTTTATGATAGCCTCGTTTTTCCGGAGTCACTTAGATGTTTGTTTAGCTGTTCAGTTTATTATTTTCGATAAGCCGTTTTCTCGGAAAACTTTTTCAAAAGTGCTTTTCTGTGCGTACGGGCTTAGTTCTGCCTCCTTCTGCCAAAAATCCTTTAATCTCTTTATGATTTCTTAAAGTACAGGGAAGCACGCCGTTGGGAGAACTACACTTATACGGAATCGATTAGGTTTTCTTTTCGTTGAAGTGCTTTTAGGGTTTCAGTTGAAAAATGCGATAAAATTAGAGATAAAATGAGTATATTGTCCGAAGTTTTTAGTTATCAACCTTCATTTTTTGGCTCAGTTAGGTTACGGTGTTTTTATTTTTCTACCGTTTTCTCAACTTCTTGCCAAATTTCGTAGCTATCATTTCCAGAACTAGATTAGATTAGATTTGATGGGGTGGCTAATCGGCCTATTCCACTGCGACTTTTTCAGATCTATTGTGGTCCAATCAGCCTCGAGATTGAATCTTCCATGTAATTTCTTGCCGGTCGCTTCTAATGGCGCCTAATACAAGAAACCGCACATTCGCCAGGCAGTCGCACTGGCATATGATGTGCTCTTTAGTTTCCTCTTCTGCACATGGATTCGTCTGTCAATCCCATTAGCTTTGCGTGCCTGTTAAGCTTACAGTGCCCTGTTAACATCCCTACTACAGCTTTGACAGTTCTCCCATCTTTGCTTATTAGATCTGCGTAAAAGTTGGCGAATGTCCTCTAATGAACTGTTTCGCCTGTGTTTGTCCTGGTGAGATTACCCACCATTCTAGAGATTTACTTCCTTGTGGCTATATTTTTTGTCGACTTTGCGACGCCACAGCAGGTTTCCGAGCCTTGTCTGTTCGTTTCATTTGCCAATTCGTTGCTTTTATGACCCTCGTGTCCTGGTACCCAGGCAATCATAACCTTGCAATGGTCTCCAAGTGCGTTTAAGGCACCTATGCAATCCCTTACTAGCTTAGAATTGACCTCTATGGAATCGAGTGCCTTCAGTGCGGCTTGGCTGTCGGTGAAGATGGCAACTGAACAGTATGTCCTCTGCCTTTTAATTTCTTCCACGCTTGGAAAGTTATGTCGTCCCTATTGGAATAGCTACCCCTTGTTTAAGTCCTACAATTCCGGCTCCTGCACCTACTTCTGTCTTGGAGCCGTCCCTATACCAGGTTGCCACAGCCTGTATGGGTACACCTTTCTTCCAGTCTTCCCTACCGGGTATAGTTATTTGGAACTTATTATTGAAGCTATATCTCGTGGCCGTTGCGTCAATGGGTTGCCTCACTAAGACATCCGCTTTAAGCTACTACTTTTCAGTGGACTGTGCGTTACAGATCTGGCTTCACCTTGTATAAAAATGTGTAGTGGAGGCAGATTCAGCACTTGTGAGAGTGGTGAGAACTATAACACTGTAACACTTGTAGTTATTAGTATTTTATAGATAAAGTTTGACCAAAATCAATTGCAGAAGTTATCGTTGCCCTTGTGGACTTTTTCCTTTCATCGGAATATGTTGGTCGAAGGAAAAAGTGGGCAAGGGTTACGAATATGTTTTCGTCGCCTCCGCAATTAATTTTGCACAAACTTAATACTTCTTATTCATTCTCACAGGGGCACATTACGAGAGCTACAATCAGTGCTTTGGGAGAAGATCACTGCATCATCCCAGATGTGTTAATATTACATCATTACTATAATCATTCCTCATGGGACCATTCGATGTACGCCAGGTACAATAAGAGCTTTTACAATACGTTGCTTGTTTCAATCTTTCCGAATAGGCTCTCTTTATTTCTTTTCCTGGCCTTTCAAGAATAGGGTAAGGAGGGGCATATTTGGAAGTGGGGCAGATTTGGGCAATTGCTTTTTGCTGCCTTTAATAGTAACCTGGATACATCTACTTGACGTGTCAATACGAATCACTGATAAATATTTTGTTTTACTTTGAAAAGATATTTGATTACAATTTAGTACCAAAAACAAACAAAGGAGTAGAATTAGGGGCTACAGGTCCTTATACTAGGATATCAACAGCACTGGGAAATACTCCAACAATATTCAAAGCGGAACTATTGACAATAGATTTTTGTGCTCAAGTCTGCCTTAAAAAATGCCTCAACTTAGCCCAAATATTTATTGTGTCTGACAGGAAGGATGCTTTAATGGCTCTGAAGCCTAGGATTCTGAAACAGACTGGAACTGCAAACAATACCTTAAGCAACTGGCTAGAAACAACAAAGTAACCAGGCCAGGGCATAAGTGAATTTTCGGAAACTAGTTTATACTCGTTTTATCAGACCTGAACCATTTTGTGGTATCCCAAAAAACCACATCGTGGAAGAAGTTCGAAAACGGGAGAAGGAACCTGTGCAGCCTACTGGACAAATACTACAGGCCAAAGACAGACAAAAAGGTGATTACTACCTTCTGCACACTACGCTAAATTGCTCTTGGAGCTTCAGAAATCTGATCTCAGAGTAGTCACATGAGTTCTGAGATGACACTGCTCATTAATATACCATCTCTGTAATATGAGCAAAGAGGACAGTGGAACAAATTCTGCTAAGATGCAGATGCATGATGGACACATTATCTGCAAGTGCAGGGTGATTGCCCGCCAATGACTGGTCTAATTGGAGCCAGATCAGGTTTCAGACCTAGCTTTTAAGCTGATAATAGGATTTCTCAGGAGCCTAGATCTTTTTTGGACTAAAATATAGATGTAGGGTATACACAAAAGATCTTATAGGTCGCAGTGTGGTAAGGCCAACCCAATCGACCCCCCTAATTTAAATGTGTGGATTTTACATAGTAAATTAACGATATTTTACACATATGTCCAAATGTATGTATGTTGTAACATTATAGCGAAAAAATCGAGATGCAGCAGCAAGTTCGGCATCTAGAGATCTACTCACTATCATGTGGAAAGGGAAAGATCTGAAGCTGGATCAGATACTGGGAATGACAGTGATCAGTGCGATCTCGCGGTGAAGTACATTTCTAATCGACATAAGCACATCGGCAAATATTTTCCGAGGCTGAACTAGAAAAATACTTGGAAAAGGTTTCTTCAATGAACTTTGAACTTACTTATCACTAGCATTTCAGTTTGCAGAGAAGCTAACTAAGAAATATCCAGCACTTTGGGATGAAAATTGGAAAAGATGCGGTCTTTCATAAAATGGCATCCACAATATTATCCTACATAAAGCCTGAAAAAATTAACATAGCGTTTTAATAAAACAAATGTGGACATGTTTGTTAAGAATTATGCTGAAGTTACATCGAAATACAACCTCTCTCGACTGCATTGTTAACACGGATGAGAGCGGTTCTACAAGCGCCAAAAATTATAACCAAAAGAAGAATAAAACAAATCAGCTAATGTGTTTATTCAGAAAGGTAATCTCTTGTTACGTTTTGTGGTATCATTACGGCTACTGGTGTAACTATTTCTCCTAAAATATGAATAACACTACCGAAAATTCAATTATTTTACTCTTGGTTAAAAAAAACAGATACCTGCAGAAATTTGCAGCCGGATCTTGAGCCATATAGCCTTATAGAAAAAGAATTAACTCCTACTACCGGTGAGGATCTCGTCTCAATATTCATTAGGTAGCTTTGAAAGGACATTTGTGAATAATTTCGATATGGACCAAGTATTAATGGAATTAGGTCAGAAAGCAGATATCAAGCTGCCTCGACGTCAGAGACAATGAAGGAAGATCGAAGTATCCAGAGTTTCGAGTAAGACGGTACAGCAAAAGGGAGAGATATTCGTACCTAGAATAATAATTTTCTAAGTTTTCAATGTGCAACACTTTTGTGACAGAAAAGGAGGGATATGTTGGATCACTTTTTATCAATATACAAAGTGAGTTTTAAGTATTGAACGCCACAATTATCTCGGAAACAGATCGCACGATTTTTATAGATTCTGGTGTGCAGCAAGGAACCACTTTTTTCCTTGGGACTCCCTAGTATCCTATTTATTACATCTCTCATCACAGTTTCTATCTCCTTCTAGTTGTTCGACGCAAGGTCATATATTTAATTCTCTATTAATTTCGTGTCGGAAGTGATTTACAGTGGCCTCGTTCTTCAATTTTTCTAAATCGTGTTTTTCCGTTTTTTATTATCTTGTTCAATTCTAGGTTGCTTATCTTGTTTCATTTTTGTAATTACTAAGAAGTGGTCACTATTCGCATCAGCTCCTCTATAACTTCGTACATCTGTTACCCTTTTTAAGTGTTTCATTTCTATCAGGACGTGATCAATTTGGTTTTTTGTTGCGCCATTTGGTGATAACCAGGTTTCCTTGTGGATATTCTTATTGTCAAATGATGTGCTTACTATTTTCATTTTATTTTCCAATGGAAATTCTATGAGACTCTTGCCATTATCATTCCTGAATGCGTGCCTACTTTTTCCTCCCGTTATTTTTACATACCCTTCTTTTTGTCCGACTTTTGCATTCATATCCTCTATTACACATTTAACATCAAATTTCGGAATCTTATCGACTATTTGGTCCAGTTCTTCATAGAACTTTGCTTTGGTGTCTTCATCTTTGTCCTCTGAAGGAGAACTAATGTCGTTTTCCTGTATTTCCCTTTGATTCTTATTCTACATAGTCTATCTGTTACACCCTCAAAATCAATAATATTTGCTTTAAGTTGGCTGCTTACTATAAACCCTGTACCCAGCATTCTATTATCTACTCCACTATTAAAGAACATATAATCTTCTATCTCCGTGATTACTATTACTTTTTGATTAGTTTCTTGTATTGCTAATACATTTACTTTGTATTTTCGCATTTCATTGATCAAGTGTTTTATGGCCCCCTCCTCTGTCCCTGTTACATTCCATGTTTCTATTCTCATTCCATATTGTCTTTCTTTTTTTTTCTTTTTAATGCCGGAGTTTACATTGAGTAGTTTTCTGTTATCATTTTTTTTGTACTATTCTTTATCTTTTGCATTTCCTTGTCCATTTCCATTGCCTGGTCTACCTTTTTTCGTTTTATCCCTGAATTTATACTTGTTGCTACTGGTTTTTTTTTTCAATATGTTCTGTTTTATTTTTTCCAACTTCTCTTCCTCTGAATTCCATCTCCATTCCTCTGTTTCTATGTATATTTTTCTGGACCCAATTTTTACTCTTTTTCCTTTATCCTCTTCTTTTGCTCTCATTCTGATCTTTTTTTAAATTTCTCTACCCCTCTTCGACAAGTCATCCTGGATGAACAGTTTAGAATCTCAGTTTTTGTTCATTGAGCATCACCTTCTTTTTCTCTTCTTAGTTGGCCAGTCTTACTAAGCATGTTCTTTCTCCTAACTTTTCTGAGCTTTCTACCGCTGTCTTTATTTGTAATCCTTTTCCTAGGAAGTTTTCCATTGCACTTCGTAGTTCCTCTGGGTTATTGTATTGAAAATAGTAATCGATATTCCCAATAATAAACCGAAATCAATATTTTAACGAAAAAAATTCAATCTTATTTGAATTATTTTCAAATTTAGTTAATTTTTTATAATAAATATAGTTGGATCGACATTTTTGTGAATTTTATAAAAATATAATATTGTCTTCTTTACTAAATATATATCAGTAGGTCTTTTAGCTCTAACAACCAAATGCGAAATCATTATTTCGCAGTGGCCTTTAGGGCAAAAAAAAGTAGATACTATCGCTCAAATTAAACACGTTTATGGCCAATTACATAAAATTTAGTTGACATTTATACGTTTTTGTATAAGTAACTTCTATGTTAGAATTTATCAAAATGCCTCGAAATTTCCATATTCTCATTCCCTACACGGAACTGGAAAAAAATATCCATTATGATAATGTCCAATCTAGTCGATAAATTCCTGACTATCATGGGTTCTGTGCACCACCTAAATTAACGGGAATTAATAGATTGTGATAGAAACTGTGGTTAATTAAATTTCCAGAGAGCACGCAATAATCCAGTCTTACGCCGTTCCGTTCTGTACGGGCGTTATTGGTCAACACTTAACGTTATTTCATCAGATGATTATAATTTCCACTCAATACACAATATTCATCCATCGCTCTTGCTTCTCAATTCTTTCATTACCTCCGAACATATCTTTGTTGATCATTTAAATTGATAATTATTATGGGATAGGCTATCAATCACAAATTGACAAAACATATTTTTTTAACCTAAATATTTCTTCACAATAATAAGTTTATATCGTTAACTCCACCGTTTTTATCAGTAAAAAACAAGATTTATTGTTTCCACTGTTAGATTATACAGGGGGTTTCTAAATTCATGCAAAACAATCAGGAGGTGATTGACCCTATAAAATTATGATGGTTATATTATCGACTGGGGCAAGTCACCATCAAGGCAAGGACAGGTGGAGGATCTTCACAAGGAGTGCTATCACCACTGCAATGGGCAACCTTTGTAGACGACCTCCTTACAGAACTCTCCACAGCAGACTTTTACTGTCTTAGACACGCAGACGACATCGCTATTGTAGTCAAGGGTAAGTTTGCAGGGGTGATATCGGGAAGAATGCAAACAGACTTAAATATAGTTGATGATTGGTGCATACAAGAGAAAACACAAATTATCAATTTCACGAAATAGACGGCACTACAAGGCCTAAAGCCGATAGTGCTAGGAGGAGAGGTGATTCCATTTGCCAAAGAGACAAAGTACCTAGGAGTACATTTTGATCAAAGGCTTCCATGGAACACTCACCTTCAGAAGACCACACAGAAAGCTACCATTGTCCTCGACAGATGCAGAAGAATGTGTGGAATAAACAGGGGACTTGACCCAGAAATGACCCAATGGCTATACCCAAGGGTTGTTAGACCAATTATAGCCTATGGATCAGTAGTGTGGTGGACAAAGCCACTGCAAGTGGGAGCTGTGAGGCTATTTAGTTTACAAAGGCTTGCTTTCGTGTGAATTACGGGGGCCATAAAAACCACTCCCACAATTGCGATGGAGGTACTACTGAATTCACCACCACTGCACATCTTTATACAAGTCAAAGCCAGATCTGTAACGCAGAGACTATTCTAAAGTCAACAATACATAAGACTAACGAATAGTGCTGACTTTCGAAAGCTTATCGAGGAGCTAAAAGCGGATGTCTTAGTGGGGCAGCCCATTGACGCATCGGCCATGAGATATAGCTGCAATAATAATTCCCAGGTAGGGAAGACCGGAAGAAAGGTTTACCCATACAGGCTGAGGTAACCTGGTATAGGAACGACTCCAAGACAGAAGTAGGTGTAGGAGCCGGAATAGCTATTCCAATATGCTTATCTAACGACGTCGCAACTTTCCAAGCAGTGGAAGTGACGACAATTCACCATTTCGTGGAAGAAATTAAAAGGCAGGAAATGACAAAAGGTTCAGTTGCCATATTCACCGACTACCAAGCTGCACTGAAGGCACTTGATTCCATAGAGGTCAATTCTAAGCTAGTATGGGATTGCATAGGTGCCTTAAACGCACTTGGTGGCCATTGCAAGGTCATGCTAGCCTTGGTACCACAATAGATCTGAAAAGGTCGCAGTGGAATAGGCCGATTAGCCACCTCATCAAATCTAATCCAATCTACTATCGACAAAATTTCCTCAGCCCACCCCCTTCCGAGATATCACCCCTTAAAAGGTACCGAGTTAAATCCTGACAGGGTGCCAAGCTGGCTTTCGTTTAGGCCGAAGTTGTCAAGATAATGTTTTTACCTTGAGCAGTGTAATTAATTAACATATAAGGCATAAAAAACGGGAATATTTCGCAATATTCGTTGATTTCAAAAGAGCCTTCGACTTGGTGGATCATTCGGATTTGTGGATGTTTACCTGCATGCAACAGTATAAATAAAGGATTCTTATGGTCTAACTAAATCGTTTGAAGTGACAACGGGCGTTCTACAGGGAGAATCTCCATGCCCCTTATAGTTTGAACTGTTTATAGCAGATTTTGAAACCTTTTTTTACATTAAAGGCCCAATTAAGTGTCAAGAAAGGTGAACAGGCAATAGGTTCTCTCCTTCCGATAATGGCTAAAACTAACATTGATATTTGGCAACCTAAAATCAAATTGTTGAAGTCACTTGCCCCCAGTGTCTTGTTTAATTGTATTTCTGTTTGGCGCGTAAGGTATTTAGATATATTAGAAAGAGTTGAGTTATATTTCCCGAAAAAAGTTATTTTAGTTTCTGTCAATACTCCAGATGCTATAATCCGTGGTGTGAGTTCTCCCCTATTACTAAATCAAGTTTAGACAAGAAAGAAGCGACATTTTCATTCCATTACAATCAGCGACCAGGAATAATTGGTACCATTTCGAACTATATGTTCATTTTAATGTACAATACAAAAAATTAACAAATAATACAAGGGTATCACATGAATAAATAGTAAGACAAATTCGTGATTAGTGTCTGTAACATTATCAACTAAGCATAATATAAATCAGAATTTTGTTCAACGAGGCTGTTTAAGGGGCCTATTCTGTAACTCTTCCTCTAAAAGTCATTTGAAAGTTTATCCGGCGCTAAAATGAAATCGGTATTCGCTAACCACAATTCCGTTAAAATTTTAAAGGATTCCTTCAAAATAGCCCGTTAAAACTATTATTTTTTTAAGGGATGTTGAAGTGTGTCTTTAAATAAGTAATAACGGTAACAAAAATGGCGTATGTAGATGTTGCTGAAATTAATTGCAAACCAAGAAACGTAAGAAAAATTTGTAGGTTATGTATATTTGAAATAGTTGAAATTAACCATGTGTATTTATTATTCTAGGGCAGAATTTAGATTACACCAAAGAAGTATTAGGGACTTGAGTGTTCCCTTGCAAATACCAACTTAAAAGTCTTTTTCGATTTTCCAAGGAAGTGTCAAGAATGTTAATTGATATGATGATGAAGGACACAGAATTACTGTCATACCAATACATTCAAAAATTCTTGCCAGTCTCCACTTTTATGGTTTGGGGGGAGTCAACCGAACGTGAGCAGATGTAGTAATGAAGTTACTAAAATGTTATTTATAATCATCTATTACCTAACTGGATAGTATTTCCAAACACTGAAAACAAAAGAAGTAAGGTATTAGATACTTTTTTACAAAAGTATAACTTTCCGAGGTGTTTGGGAGCCATATATTGCTAGCCTATTCTCTTCTAAAAGGCTTAAGTATTCCTTTTGTTTTTTTGTCGTTCTCGACATCCGTGACCCTTTTTCTAATTATATAAATAATTCATTTCACAAATGACTAAAAGCGTTCACGAAACCAAAAACATTTCATGCAGGTTAGATACAAATGTTCTTCTTCTATCTTCATTAATTTTCTCTTCTTTTTTATTAAATTTTATCTATGATTTAGCTATTAAATGTTAAATAGCACCTTAAGCACTGTTGCCAGATACTCTACTTGAAATTTCAGAGGAACCCTTTAAAATAAATAATTTTTAACAGTTCTCTAAAATATATACTTGCAAAATAGCATTTCAACTGAAAATTTTTAGATGCCCGTTAAAAACTTATTTTTAAGAGGCCTCTAAATTTTAGAGGATTAGTTACAGAATAGACCCCTAAGTCCTATCCCACAAAGAAATTGCAGAATCCTGTTGCAGTGAATTCAAGTGCTAC
The DNA here is from genome assembly GCA_947563755.1 of Lochmaea crataegi. Classification (NCBI taxonomy): domain Eukaryota; kingdom Metazoa; phylum Arthropoda; class Insecta; order Coleoptera; family Chrysomelidae; genus Lochmaea; species Lochmaea crataegi. Next base: position 25,362,119 of record OX387427.1, on the reverse strand, counting down.
AACAGTCAGAAGAATCCTAAAGAAAAAAGCTGAGCTTATGAAGATGACTGGAGGCCTAAATACAATTAAATACATTAAATGGACCGGCTATAAATTAAAATACTTCATCAAGTATTTATATGAAATGAGTTAAAATAAATTCAATCACTCAAAACTAAAATTAATATATAAACAACAATTTGCACAAGAAGAAAGTTCTAATAATTCACTATAAAAATAAATGAAATAAGTTTTTTTTTAAATTTCATTTATTTTTTTGTTCGATTGTGTTTACGTATTAATAGGAACTATATTGAAAGTTATGCATATTTATACAAATGTCACAATATAACAAATAAAAAAATTATCACCGTGTCCAGGATGGAAACCCTATGCCTACAATTCATAATTTTCGGTATCCAAACCTCCCTACCGCTCGGCTACGAAGACATAATAGATTTATGTTGTATATAGACTTGCATCGTGGTTTCATAAAACCACACAATGATTTTCACTTTTTAGTTCGATTTACTATGAGGTTTGCTTTCGGATTAGTAGGAACTATACTGGAGTTATTTATATACAAATGTCACAATATAACAAATAAAAAAAATTATCAGCGTGTCCAGGATGGGAGCCCTATGCCCACAATTCATAATTTTCGGCATCCAAAACCCTATACCGCTCGGCTACGAAGACATATTTTTATTTTGTATATAGACAGTATGATGTGGGAATGTCAAAAAGCGACATGCGATAGATGGATGAAAAATTTTAAGGCGATGTAATAAAAAGTATCACTTTAAAAGGGATATCGGTCTTATAAAGTACGAAAACCCAAGAAGTTTGCAATACGTACAATATTCGACGAATAGAATTTTGTGAGGAGGAAATGGAAAAAATTGATAACGACTAAGAACGTAGTTTTTACGGAGTCAACTTTTCCATTACTTGGCCATCACATATTCGGAATTAGTCAAGGGTAAACTTACATAGGTTTTCCACGTTACGCACTAAGTACCCACGGATCATTCTTCATAGAAGAAAACCGAACTGGAACTAAGTATTAGAATTTATTGCAACAGCATATTGTTCCCGAACTTTGTCGATTAGCAGGAAATATTTAATTTGGTTTCAACAAGATGGTCGCCTTGATTCCGTGTAGGTATATCTTCAATAACTGGTAGAGAAACTATCCCATGGCCCAAATTTGTCTCGTTTGAATTCCTTATTATGAGGGTATTGGAAATTCAGAATTTATGGTTAGGACAACAGGCTCACTACTTTGGATAATTTGCCTGTTCAAATTTCACAACAATTTTCAACATCCAATTTCACCAATTATTTTATCTATGAATTTTGTTCTACATATGAAAGCACAAAAAATATTGAGGAAACATTTGAAATTTTTAATATTTTGACAGAAATCTTTAAATTTTTCGTATGCCTCCGTATTGTGTTATGATAGAAAGACTCTTTAAAGAATAAAAAATTTACAAATAGTGAAAAGACAACTGTTAACAAGAAAAAACTGCTATTTAATCATGTGTTCAAAGTGACCACCGTTAACATTCAGGCAATAAAAGTTTCTTTACGGATTTTTTTATTTTGCTCATTTCTTTCCCGATAAAGCACTGACGTGATGGGTTTGGTGTTTTTTGATGTGGTGTTGTAGCTGAAGATGGACGTCCGCTCCTGGAAATTCTTGTAGTTTTGTACTTTTCAATTATGAGTTCTATGACCTTGAGACGGAAATCAAGGGTATCCATCCGACCGCCACATCTTTGGTATAACAAAAAAGCGTTCCACATTGCCAGATCTAGGGTGCGAAAAAATATTTCTTTGTAATATTTCTTTCCTCTTTTCCTTGGTACAACATAGGAAGATAGATGTTGATCTACACGATCAACAACACCCATTATATTGTTGTAATCAAGAACAGCTTGGGGTTTCTTGATTTGGCCTTGACGCATCTCTATTTCTACCATCGAGCTGCTATGAATTATAGAAATAAGAGAAACATCCTTTTTATCCTTCCACTTTATTACATATACTTTTCCTCTCTGAAAAGCAATTATTTCTCCCTTTTTCAACTTTTAATTTTCAACTTCTCCAGGTACTTCTTTCCTCGAAAGTCGCAACGTTCCATATACATCAGTCCTAATTTGAATTAGAAGATCTGCCATTTGTGGATAATTAAAGAAATTGTCCATTGTGAGATAATAACCCTTGTTCAATAATGGTTTCATCAACGTCATGACTATTTGGGAGGATGCGGGGAGATCTTCAAATTCTCGATCTAAGACATTACCTTTTCCTGTATAAATTATAAAACTATATACATAACCACTTTTTGATTCGCATAACAAATATGTTTTTATCCCAAATCTCGCTCGCTTGAGAGGAATGTAGGTACTGCGCCCATCCCAAACGGCCTTTATAAAGTAGAAGACTCCCATCAATCGTCACTAATATTTCTGGTTTTTACATTTATTGTTTATATTTTCATAAACTTCCCAGATTTTGTTTAGTTTTGGGCAATTCGTCTGCACCTTCACCGGAAAACAATATCAAATTACCTTTGACTTTGACGGCATATGAACTGTAACTGATTTGACGTTAGTTTTTATCAATAATTCGATTTGTTTTACATAATTCAGTAGTTGTTCCTATTATTATTATGGATAGTGTAGAAGATTCCGAGTTGGAAATAATATGTATTCCCGAAAAAATCATAGAAAAGGCAAATGTGGCCACATTAAATTTGCTGACAGATAAATCCAAAGAAAATTATGTATAAGAATATGACACTGTCATGAAATGGCGCAACAAGAACAATATTAATAGCTTTAGAGAGCGGGTGCTAAAAGCTTTTTTTGAAGAAAGGTCTAGAAAATTCAAGTCTTCTTCATTATGGTCCAACTATTCTAAAATAAAAGCAACCTTAATTAATTATTATTAATGAAAGTAAATATTCTGAACAAATAGCATTTTCGAAACGAAAATCGGTTGGGTACAAACCCAAGAAATCTAATACATTTTCAAGTGAGGAAATGAACACATTTTTATTAAATGCTGAATTGTAATGTATTGGAGGATTTTAATTAATATTCCAAATTACTATTTTGATTTTATTATTTGTATAGGGCTATAGAAAAAATATTGTACGCAACATATGCATAAAGCGACTTTTTCCACTCATAGTCAACTTTTTCATTCGTGTTGTTGTTGCATAAATTACTATTTTTATTATAAATACTACATTTTATCATATTTGGAAAACTTTGTTTTATTCAATGATCGATTCTACGAATGTTGGATCCCATTTTTTTTGTTAGGATATATGTAGAGTAAAAGGTGCAAACGTTTCAACTTCATACTCGCCTTGTTTTTTGTCGGCAAAGACGGCCGTGGCAGCAGTGGAAGAGGCAGTAATCGTGTTTATTCTGGAAATGTCCGCGCTGATTTCCTATTGTGTCAGTTTAAATTCGAAATCACCACTTTCTTGCTTTCGCACGTCGGTCAAGATGTTTTCTTTTAAAAGAGATTTAACGGGAAAATTGTCGGGAGTATAATGGAAGAGAAAATTGATGACGAAAAATAAAGATTTTTTTTCAAGAACCAAAACCAGTGGTAGAACTAGAGGAAAAATATCTTTTTATTCATCTCAGATATACTGTTATTTTTATATAGAGAATTGGCACGATATGAATAATAACCAGGAGCCTTAATCTGCGGTAACTATTTTATTGTGGCTTTGAGTTAGTCTAAGATCCGAACTAAAATCGTTATCCACCGACTTGTCAACCAGATGAAAATGATATTTCGGCAAATGAAATAAGTTTCTGAAGATTCTTTAATTAGGCGACCCTTTAAAAAATGGTCATAGATATATTTAATTAGAATTATAAAAAATTATTATTTTTCAAAATTTCACCGGCGTGCCAACCAAACAAAACAAACTCCAATGAAGAGTTTATAATGTACGCAACATGCAGCACCTCAGTTGCTTACCCTTTTCTGGTCCCTATTACCTAGCAGCTGCGTTCAAACAGGTAAGCCGGTAATAGTAATTGCACTCTTCTGTCAACCAATCGAGACCGGTCTTAAAATGAAGGTGATTCAATTTCAAACTACGTAGTATAAGGTTGCCTGAGAAAATATGGTCATAGATAGTAGTTGTAAGACTTTGAAGTTGAAAAATCGGAACGAGTAAAATTGTTAGACAGAGAGACATAGCGCGTACTATTCCCCGCTGTAGACAAGGACACAGTATTACAGCTGTGCGCACAGGCGCCGTGAGCCGAAACTGTTAGACAAGGTAAAGTCAAGGATTAATGATTTTACTATAGAGCAATGTTCAGGAGTGGATGAGATGATTCTTTTAGTAATTGTATTAAAAAAGCTTTTGAAAATTTCAATATAAGTCAAAGTAGTAACGAAAAAAAATTTTAAAACAAAAAAAACAATATTTAAAAGAAAAACAAAAAAACATTGATACATGATTAGAAGAAAAATATAAAATTTTTATCAAACAAAAAATACATAAAAATAAGTCATAATATGAAACATAGTAATTATTATATAAATAATTATTATTCAGGATCAGAGTCGCCGCAAGTTGTATCATTTTCCAAGTCAGAGGAAGCTTTGTCGTTTTTTTTTTCTGTCATGTCCAAAATATCGTTTATTTTCAAAGGTGTCTGGTCCCCATCAAATCCTTTTGGTTTTAAATAACCATCTAGGAACCAACCGCAATTTTCAGGGTTTAATTTTACACAATTAGGGTCAGTTGCATGTAGCCACATTGAATTTACATAAATAGTGCGTCCAATTTTTTGTTTGAGTGATTCCCATATCGTAATAGAGTCAAAACTTTTAACTTTTTTAAGAAAATTTTCATTATCTTCTTTCGCAGAAAAATTTTTAACAAATATTTGATATCTAGCGTCATTTACTTTGTTACAATTTTTAATACCATACATGGCCGAGGTAAATTCTTGAATTACATTCATTTTATCGTTAAGAAAAATGTCAGCTTCATCAGTTAATGAAGCAAAACAATTTTGATACGTTTAGTTCTTCAAAAATAGCTTAAATGGCCTTAGCTTGCCCTTACTATAACAAGCTGCGGTGTAATCGGAACCAGTGAATGCATGGAAAGCAGGTAGACCTAGACACAGATCGGATCCCAATTTCGATGCCAATTCCGTACAATTTATGCAATTTAGGTCATTACTATTTTTTTTCTTTGTCAATGAACTTTCAAGCCAAATTTGACAGTTTTGAATTTTGTGCATATTGCCTAGTAAAATTATCAAAACATCTGTGTCTGCTGATTTGATTAAAATATTTGAACCTGCTGCCTTGGAAGCGTGGAAAATCATTCTCGTATCCGTATCATTTTCTTTCGTTTTTATTACACGATTTTGTTGAGTGTGATACGAATAGCAATGTTCTTCCACTGTCGAAAAAATTTTTTTGTCATTGATTACTTTTTCTAAATAGTCATTCTCCCAATAATTTGCCAAGAACTGTATCAAAGCCTCTTTGAAACGATAATTTTTCATACTTTTAAAAAAATCTGGAGGTCTAGTTTGCTGAGGACTTGAAATTTTTAACGGAATATCAAATTCCTGTCGATTCTGCCGTTCTGAATCTTTGATAGAAGGTGAAAAGTATCGATCAAAAATTAAATGTATTTCGTTAGCACGTGATGAGCAAAGTTTAATGAGTATGGACTCTGCAATTTTTTCGAATGTATGAGGCATTGTAGATCCGATCAAGTGCAAGTAAAAAAATCCATCGATGATCTCAACATTTATAGTTGTTAGTTCAACCATTTCCACTTGAGACTTTAATGTTTTAGCCAAAGTAGATTTGTCAGTTTTAAACATTTCTCCAGTACACGAGAAAAGAGCAGGCGGCATTGGTGCTAGCGGAAAGGTCAAACAATTTTAATTTTTTTATCAATGCTAACCGCAAGTAGACGACCAAAAATATCGCGTTCCATTCTTAACAACACTTTTTTGGATTTGTCTTTATTTGTTAATACTTTGGTAGTGTATTCGGATACAAAATTTAATATTTTGTTCCGGGTAATAGGTTTTTCGAATCTTCCAGGTTCTGAATTATATTGACTGATAAAATTTAGTTTTTGATGATTACCGATGCTGCTCACGCTAAGTAGAAAATTAGTAACATCATCAGATGCTGCTTTTCCCGATGATATATTAAACAAATTTTTTTTATCAATGGTGTCATCAAAGGGGTTCATCGTATTCTGTATGGCCTCCATAATACTTTGAAGACATTTTTAATCTTTTTGAATTAAGTTCTTATGCAAAGAGCGCGAAGTATCATCTTTGTACGAGAGTCCAACATTATTCTTGATGAATGACAATATTTTTGTCCTTATACTGTGGGTCAGTGCCCATCTTTGGCGCGCTGATATTGAGTCAGCAGAAAGATTATCCGATAGTTGATTGCTAGCATCAGCATTGATGGTCTGCTCTAAAGTCAGATCAACAGGTGATCTAGCAAAACTAGCTTTGGTACGACGAATCCCAAATGCACCACGCCGAAATTCAGGAACTAAAGGTGAATTCTCAATTTGCAACCTTACTAAATTACTCAGATATAATAGGCCCCATCTTGCATAATTTGGTTGTTTCAATGCAAAAAATAAATCACACATTTTACTAATCGAATCCAAATACAACTCAAAGTTACTTGTGCGAATACTTCTGGAGAAACGCAAAAATTAATTGATAAATTCGCAGTATTGGTAATAAAATTGAGCCGTTTTACCGAAGTTTCTCGTTAACGTCTGGCTGCAAAATTCTTTGTATCCGTTAAGAATACGATCCAATAAAACAGATAATTCCATTCTTTCATTAACGTCAGATTGAGGTTCATTGGATTTTTCTTCCAATAAAGCTCGTAGTAATTCATCTAACATTTCGACGGATACATTCGTCCTTGCTAAAAATCTTTTAAAATGGAAAATTTGCAATGCAGCACTGGTCAGCGGATGTAGACGCATCGATTAAAATGCTTACTGTCTAAGAAACTGTTAGCAGAACCAGCAGCTAACACACTTCTGCTGAAACTAGTATTTCAACTAATCCACTAGATTCAATATATTTACCAATAGCTTTGAAAAATGCCATTTGCATGTGGAATGCTCCGAGATTTATAAAAATATGGTCGAATTTAGGCTTTTCCTTTTCCTGGATTTGCATGGCCATTTTCGCGATAGCTAAATCGTACGTTACGATGATTTGATTTTGATGACATTTTTCAGCTATTTTACAACTCATTTTGAGAGTTTCATTGACTATCGCATAACTAGTTGGCGATGAATTAATTTGAGGTAAGTACTCAATTTTTCGAATTTCACTAAGATCTGTAGAGATCATGCAATTGTAACACAGCCACATTGGAATGAAATCTAATTGCGATAAAGACATGACCCACAATAAATCTTTGTCTATTGAAATTTCTGTTGCGCCTTTGCATAGATCGATTCTATTATTAAATAAATAAAGAGGCAGAAGATCCATGGTTGTTTTAGGTTTACCAAATTATGGTTGAACGTCTCTTGAAATTCCATCAAAGCGTCTTCGTTTACGAGATGGCTCCTGTTCATGATCCAGTGAAGAAGTTTAAGTTGCAGCTTCCATGTCTACAGTCTCAGGATGAGGAAATTGATATATGATACCAACCGTATCGTGCATCGTATCCTTTCCTGATGTTGTCTCGACAAAACGGTCAAAATTGTCGAACGCAACATGGGTACTGCATCCATTTGTTGCACTGATACCGGTGGGTATAATATTGTTATCTCTAATCGATGTGTAGGTCATTTCTGTCTCCAATTCTTCTGCTAAAGTATATCCAATCGTATGACCGTATCTGTTCAGTATGGTAATAACTTGCCGAGAATTTGTTAAAGATTTCATTGCAAGTCCCAGAGTAATATTTTTCGCTGGTTTACATCGACCTTTCGATACAACGTAAATTATATCACTGCAAATAGACTTACTTTTAATATATTCTCTATTGAATCTTTATTTGCAATGTCAGGTCCGTTTATAAGATTCTGCACAAAATCCGGAATTTCACACTCTCCGCGTATGACATCATCAGCAGTTAATTTGCGAGGTAGTGGATTTGAATTTATTTGTTTGATACAATTTCTTAATTTGTATGCAACATCATCACTTCGTTTTTCAATACTTTGGTTAAAAGATTGAATGTTCTGCACCAGTACAGAAACTTCAATATCCGTTTTATAAACGATTTTTTTGTTACGCATTCCGGTAGAAGCTTCAATAAGTATTTGATCTCCATATTTTTTCATCAATTTTTTTTCCAGCATCTCTGTCCGATAATCTTTCAAGTCATCAAGGGTCAAAGTATTTTCCTCAAATTCCAATAACAAAGCTTGATAGCGTCTAAATAATTGGGCGAAATACATCACATGATTATTCTTCATAATTTCTATATCGACAAAATTACAAAGAGATTCAAAAGCTAATTTATGTAGATGCCTGTATTGTTGCAAACTTGAATCGACTGGTTCTTCAATGGACCGTTTAGCATATGTTCGATATGTGGCATAAAAGGGTTTGTGGTACGCAACAGTTTGATTTTCCAGTTTTTGAAAAATGTCTGAATCATATAACTTTTCTGCAATTTCCTGTAGATGATTTATAGTTTGATCACCTTGAGGATACAAGAGTTTCAATGTAGTCTTTCCGCATTTTTTTTGCTTACAATTGCAAAATATGCAAGTAACTGGAGTTTTTGGAGTTACTGGAGTTGCTGGAGTTACTGGAGTGACTAGAGTTGCTGAAGTGACTGGAGTTACTGCAGTGACTGGAGTTGTAGATGTGCGATTGCTATGTAGTTGCTGTGCTGTGTCCGTAGAGGATACCTAAAAATAATTAATTTCTTAAGATATCATCAACAGCGTTATTGCAGTAGAAGTACATAAAATTTGTATGCCAATATAATTTAAAAAAAATACTATCTTTTTGAATTTTCAATTAACTTTTATAAATTTTCGATTTAATTTAAGTAGCTGAGATACTTTGTTGAAACAAAATTTTATGATAAAAATGAAAAACGTTATTGATAATATACTTACTTCAAGATTATTGACAAACACATCGAAATCGTCATTGTATATATTTTTTAAACATGTAACTTTTTTATAACAAGAGGAATGATAAACTTCATCCTTAATTTAATCTTTGGTTAACTTGATGTCACTATATTTGAAATCTTTAAATTGTCGAAACGATAATTTTAAATAACAATGTTCGAACGACTTGTCATTAAAATTAATGACACTTTTTTGCATAAAAATAGTATATTGTGCAACAAGGGGGGAAAGTTCAACTTTTCTCACGAGTGCCGCAAACACACGGGTGAGAAAAATACTTTCCCCACATGTTGCACACTATACTTTTTCTACAACTGCACAAATTTAAAGAATACAATTAAAGTAACTCAATATTTATTTTTATGGTTAGTAAAACAAAAATAGCACTAAAGTATCCCATCTCTCTACTGTTAAATAATTTTATTTAAAATTATAGTTGATGATGAAATTTGTACAATTTTGTATGGTCAAATCCGGAACGTCATTTCTTTTCACTAAATTCTCCGTTATATTAATTAATCTGACAGGTTTGTGACAACTAAGTAGGTATTTAAAGATGACAGAAGCCTACCAAGTTTTTGTCAATTTTATTTTATTATTATTCTCCATATAAATGTATGTGGCATGGGCAAAGTGCCGTGAGAAATAATATTTCTCACAGTATGAGCAATATTTGGTTCTGAAATTAAGTAAGGTATGAGAAATACGTCACTTTTCATAGCAGTTGTACAAAAACACTTTTTCGTCATTTTTAATTTATTTTTATGATACACCACGTGCTTACTAACCGTCTACTCAAAACATTGCTCTACAGTAAATTCATTTATCCTAGTCTTTACTATGAGTATGAAACCTGCGCACTCTCTAACAGTTTCGGCTCACGGCGCCTGAGCGCACAGCTGTAATACTGTGTCCTTGTCTACAGCGGGAAATGGTGCGCGCTATGTCTCTCTGTCTAACAATTTTACTCGTTCCGATTTTTCAACTTCAAAGTCTTACAACTACTATCTATGACCATATTTTCTCAAGCAACCTCATACTACGTAGTTTGAAATTGAATTACCTTCATTTTAAGACTGGTCTCGATTGGTTGACAGAAGAGTGCAATTACTATTACCGGCTTACCTGTTTGAACGCAGCTGCCAGGTAATAGGGACCAGAAAAAGGTAATCAACTGAGGTGCTGCATGTTGCGTACCTTATAAACTCTTCATTGGAGTTTGTTTTGTTTGGTTGGCACGCCGGTGAAATTTTGAAAAATAATAATTTTTTATAATTCTAATTAAATATATCTATGACCATTTTTTAAAGGGTTGCCTAATTAAAGCATCTTCAGAAACTTATTTCATTTGCCGAAATATCATTTTCATCTGGTTGACAAGTCGGTGGATAACGATTTTAGTTCGGATCCTCTACTAAGTGCGGTACCGATTGTTTCATGACCTTGGGCTCGAAGTGAAGCGATAATTTCATAAACGTATGATAGGCATTTTCTGTTTGAGGAATATTGTAACGTTGTTGTATTTATCGTTATTTACTTAATTACAGTTACCTGTAAGAAATTATCATATTTTAGTTTTATTTATCGTTATGTTTAATATTATCTTTTATCAAGACATTTCAAATAATTTCTTGCAAATCCTATTTCTATGACCTTGTCGACCAAAATAATATCTCTAATACTCTTTTTCTACGTCCTTCCGTACTAAAAAACTTTTCTAAGCAATAAAAGTCGTAACATTTACTCTATCTCTCTCACATTTTGCACACGCCCCGACTCTCTACGTTTTTTCTAATACTGTATAAAATGGTAAACAATTATTTCCTTTGTAACGCGGTATTACAATATTTTTTTGGAAAAGCCGGCATAATAACTTTCTAATGCCACCTTTCCCTTCCACTAATGAGAAATTTCTCAGCAGCTTTTATTCTTTTCCTGAAATTAATTTAGTAGTGTGTACGGTAGTACCGGTGAGTTTCTTAAGTTTTCTATCGTAATTTCTATAACAATACAAAAATATCAAAACTTCTCTTAATGTTTCTGTAGGTTTATAATCGAATTCTCCTTTCACACCACCACAATGGGGAACTTGAATAAAATTTTGATTGGCAAAAATATGCGATAAATCATAAGAATATATTGCATGAAAACGACTGGCATGAAAAAAACAATTTTTCTTTGTCACAAACAACCACCACAACCAATAACCATGCTAAAAATTGAAATTATTTGAACCTTTGGTGAACGCATTGCTATTGTTTGTGACGTCGAAGAGTATGTTTTCGGTACTGCGACAACTAAGGAGGGTTTCCATTAACACAGCCAATAATCCCTTGTTTACTACTTACTTAATAACGTGAATGATACGAATGGGCCAAGCAATAGGTAAATATTTTTGACAAAAATCCCTGCAGAAAGACATTACGTAGTATAATTTGGATATATTTTGGACACGCAAATGTTTTTCATTAATTTGTTATGGACATTGAAAAAGAAATGGACGTACTTTTTTTCATGAGTCAAACTAATATTTTTATTCTTCGACATCTATTAAAAAAAAGTACGTTTTTTTTCGTTTTAAATTACTGAAAAACATTCACGTGCTGCGAAACATATAAAAATTATACTATGTATTCTCTTTTATATGAGGCATCATCCGTTTTATACTAGGATTTTTGTTAAAAATTACTCTACTTGCATGCTCTATTGCGTGGTCTAAAAAAATATTACGAATCCGATCTCTTCGTGCAGTGTTGCCAGCACAGTATAAAAAACTATACCTCGTACAGGTCTAAAAAGTCCCATATTTGTTCACAAAATCCCCCCAGTTTCGAATAATGCTACAGCTTCATAATATATATCTGTACCTGAGGGCCAGACTGTATTAACTCACAAAAATTAAATTTTACAGTAGAGTGATTTGAAATTTTTTATAGATATTAAAATTAATACGAAATATTCATTTAATAACTATTAAAAAAGAAATTAAACTCAAAAATAAAATGTGGATATCCTTAAATTTTCCCTTTTCTAATTTTCAAAAATTTTCAATATTTTTGCCAAAAAACGTTATTAAAAAGTCAATTTAATGGAGTTAATACCATTTGGCCCTAATACTTCGATTAGAAACTGTATTAAATACTTTTTTGAAAAATGAAAATTGAGTTAATATGGGCAATAAAATACGGTGAATGTGTTCTGAAATTAAGAATTTATTATTTTCAATGATTGCACATGAAATAATAGGTGATTAGATAAAAAGGTTCATAATAATTTTATAATGCAGTTTAAAAAATCCCTCAAAAAGTGTCCCTAAGAAACCCCAAAAACTGGCGAATTGGCATCACTGTTGTAGCCGGCGATAGATACACGAGTACACAGCTGGGAATCATACTCTTTGACGTCATCAGATTTAGCGCGCTATAGAGGTCGTTTGAAATGATTTTAAATAACACGGAACTTTTAACTATGTTTTCCAAGTTTTTGATTTAAAAAAAAGCTTTGGAGATTAGGTTTCTCAAACGCCACTTAATGATATTATTGAATAAAAAAAAATTGGAAAGTTCCCTATTTTCTCCCTTTACACCTCTACAATTCTTCCTTTTCCAAACAACGACAAGGATTTTTCTTATCACCTGACTCATTACTTATTCAAGGGGGTAATAAAAAATAAGTTGGCGTCCAACTTCACCATTTCGTATCTTCATCCGACGACGATGGTTGCAGATAATATCCCAATTTAGTTTTAAAATCCAGGTCCTGGGATACCTGTAAAGAGGATCGAGTTGATCCTGCTTCAAGTTACCTTTCCGACGGATACCGGTATTTTGCTTGCTACAAGTTAGACTTCTGGTTATAATTTATTCTGTGGAATAGGTAACACTGGAGTTGGCTCATAAAAATCTAATATATTCATTAACATATGTGCAGAAGCATCATCAACTTGGAATTAAACACCATAAAATACTGACATATCGGTAGTACGCAGAAATGGTTTCAAATCCAGTAAGTAAGGCTGATGAAGAGGCGGAAACCTTTTTATCATCCTTGAATTCGCAGAATAAACGAATGCGTAGTACTGCTTCGCTATTGTACAAGTTTACAGGGCTTCATTTTTCCACACAATAATAAGTTAATTGATCACTTTATTTATAGGAATTTGGGTAAAATTTATTTCTATTTTCATCTACCACTGCGGATATAAAGAGGGATTTTTTTTAGTGCATTGACATAAAGTGGAGAGCTTAAGATATTTTTCTTTGTTGTACAACTGTAGGTCGAGATTTTCTTTATTTATTGGCGAGATGGGTCTTATGCGGTGAGATTTTCCGAAAGTATTAGAAAAGATGTGGAAGAGATTTATGTTAGAAAACATTTTAAAAGCAATTTTATACTGTTGACTTAAACAAAATTATATCTTACGGACGTCCAGAGATATGAAAAATATGGAATGTTCCAAAATATTGCGATCTTGCCGATATAAATCACCATGTTTTCTTAAGTCTATATTATTTTCAATACGTACAATCGATCAAATTATAAGTGATAAAATGTGTGCCAATATCACGCAGCAGATTAAGTTAGGTCAGAATTGAGGTCAGTGGGCCTATTCGGTCCTCCACTGCGACTCGCAAGAGCCTAATATGGCTCACACCCATCCACATTTCACCAAATAAGAACAGCATTTATACAAAACCGATACATTTATTTGGTAAATGATTTTCGGGCTTGAGGGCAAGAAATACTCTTCCAGACACCTCATTCGGGCAACGGCGGGGCAAGCAGCAAACACAAAGTATGTGCTCTGCTGTTTCATTATCTTCCAGACGAAGACAGAACGTCGGATCTTCCGAGAGGGCAAGTCTTACTATATGATGGTCCAGAAGAAAGTGACTTGTTAGTAGGCCTGCTAGATAACGTAGATCATGTCTGTTGAAGTTCAACACTTGTTTAGTAACATTTTTAGAAGGATGAATCAATGTTTCAATGGCAATAGCAAGTTTTTCTTACAAAGTAATTCTATAATTACAACTTTAAACCTATCTCTTATTATCTATGTCGAACACCTGATAATTTCTGATATTGAGTTCAATTTTGCAAGTTAATCCAATAATCCAATTTCCTTTTACCAGATACTGGGTATAATCTTCACTGCAGCTGATAACTCTATCAAGTGATTAGAAGACTATTTTCACAAAGCGTTGTCAGAGGAAGTCTTTTTTAAGGACTCATCATTGCTGTTCTTTCTCAAATACCAATCCTTTGCCTCCAGTACCTACACACCGTAGATTTGTGCAATGTTGGGACATGTTAACAAGAGAGAACAATTTGGACCCTTACTTTGTGGAATTTTCATTGGTTTCATCATTAAACCCAACTTCAGCTAGCAGCCCAAACTGCTACACCAAAAACGTGTAGCATTTAAAAATTCACTTACCTATATTTGATATGTAAATAAAGAAACAATTTAATTAAGGATTCATTTCCATGCTTTATTTGGTTAATACTGATGTATTTACAACAACATATAACTGGTAATAAGTTTGAAAACTTCTATCATCTATATTAACAAGCACTCTAAAAGGATTTTCATAATTCTGGAATCTTTCTAGAGTTTCGAGAACCTGGAATCAATAAATAAGTTTTAGTCATCAATAATATAAATGAAATGTATGCTTACCTTTTTGATTCCCCTTTGTACATTATATAATTAATATAGTTAACTAGTTTGTTATTATAGTGGCAAACGTCAGTGGTAGGAAGGCACATGCATATATTTTCATAGTAAATTTGTAGGTTAGTATTAATGTTTGTTCGATTAGTAGTCGTGTAGAGTTCCCAATCGAAAATACTCCGTCAAGTAGTAGATGCTCTAAGGTATGTGTTAAATCACACCATTCACGTAGACCTGGGAGTGCCCACAGTACAAGAAGTTATTCAGGAGAGAATTATCAAACATCATAAAACCATAGAAACTGATCCAAATCCACTACTAGAGGAATTGTTAAGAAAAAAATGGCCAATAGACCTTGTATGAGGTTTTGTAAACCTCATCAAGACATTATAAATGCTAGTTCACCTAGCACTTGCGAGCAAATTAAATAGAATGTAACTTAATATCCTGATTGTTAATAAACGTAATACAATAAAAAAAAATTGAATAGTGGAATTAATTAGAAACTGTTAGTTTCATTTAAAAAAAGTAGTATGAGTAGATTCCACAACATAAGGGTCCAAACAGTAAATTCAATTAAAAAATCTTCGTGAGAAGA
The DNA here is from genome assembly GCA_947563755.1 of Lochmaea crataegi. Classification (NCBI taxonomy): domain Eukaryota; kingdom Metazoa; phylum Arthropoda; class Insecta; order Coleoptera; family Chrysomelidae; genus Lochmaea; species Lochmaea crataegi. Next base: position 25,346,696 of record OX387427.1, on the reverse strand, counting down.
CTTGACCGCACTATACAAGAAGTTACTAGAAAAACGTTGCAAAGCATCCCAAAACATCTGGTTTAACCAAGAATGTCTTGAAAAAAAGTAATACCAAATTGTGTAAACATAAAATGCCATACGAAAACACCTCAAGACCAAAAAGCCGAGAAATGTGCTCAACGAATCTGGCTTAAAAAGGAAAGAAGAGAATGGTTTTAAATGAGAGATTCCTTAGACATCTACTTAAAACTTGTACATTCTGAACTCACATTCCAACTACATCCAGTAGAATTTTACTGTTTAGATCAGGGGTTCCCAACCTTTTTGCACCTGCGTACCACCAGACCTAAATATTTTAATAAACGTATAATATTTACTCTTCTAAAAGTGTTCGGGCTTCAGGATAAACGAAATTTCAAAGTAAAAAATATTAAAGTAATAATTGAATTTAAAAATAAGCGGTAACTTTGTGTGCAAAATATGCATGGATGTTCCGTAACCTTTTTTGCTTCGGATCCATAAAATCCTAGATCCGCCACTGTTTTTCGGTTTTCTGGTAGATTTATTTAATCAATGGTGCTCTCTTTTTGGTTAATACCGTCTATTTACTTTACCAAAAATTGTTTCCATTTCACATTCTTTGTACTAATAGTAGTTTATTGCTTGTTTTTATTGCAAATATAATAGAATGAAACAAGGTTCGACTGTTTTCTTTTGTGATATAGCCCAATTCTTAATTATAAGATGAAATTTCCCCTCTTATCGACCTTCATCACGTATGAAAGAGGGTAACTTTTCAATTAGAAACAGGGCGATCTAATGGCCTACACAAACTGCATTTTCTTTTCTTGTGAATGTTATCAGTTGTTATTTTTCCTTTATTTATTTTTTATAAATGCGCTACTTTAATAGATGTTATTAGTTTGAATGTTCTTTTTGATAAAAGTTTTCATTTTCTTTTAATGCATTTTTAAGGTAATACGTTTTTGCTATAAAAACGATTCCGTTTTCTCCCAACAGAAATATTTCTTTTTAATATTCTACAGGGTGATCCATTAGTGCGATAAAATCCAATAACTTGTTAATCCCCGATGATATTTAAATATCATTTTGAATGATTATAGTCAGCCTAAAGGCTCATATTTTAAAATTGTACAGCGCGTTCCAGAACGACTTGTCAAATTAAAGGTAAATTTTTTTAACTGGTACACCTTTTATTTCACTTCAAATTCGAATTCTCCTTGACTTCGCTATTGTAATGGTGTGAGGTTGTAATAGGTTGTACAGAGTATTTAAAAAATTTTGACCACTTGTTCCTGAAAATCGTAATGAGTTTAACGCTCTGTATACTTCAAACTGCACAATTTTAATATCCACCCCTATCAAATTAACAACGAGCCGCCACTGCAAAACATTTCCGAATTTCAAGTGCTTTGATGTAGGTAAAATAAAAGTAAAATAAACAAATTAGACTAAATATAAATTTCAGATGTTTATTAGTAATAAAGTTGATAAGATAATTGAAATATATTTAGACTGTGCTTATAGTGTAGATAAGAAACTTGATATTCTTATTAACAAACCCATTTCAATTTAAAGGATAGTCCAATACAATATTTGATTTGCTTTCAATGTATTGTCTTTACAATGAGTAGTAGCGTGTTGATTTGTGTTGTATTATTTTCAGTTATTATTAATGTGTATAGTGATAGTGGAAACAGTAAATTGTTATCTGTAGTTCAGGCAAGTGAAAATATTTTTTTCTTTTCATCGTACAAATCTAATTCTTAATAGACACTTAAGACGAATTATAAATTTCCAGCGGTATCCGTAAAACTGTAAATACCGTTAATGAAAGAAAAAACTAAACGAAAGCAAGGCGATCACGTATATGTATAGATCATTCCAGAATGAAGTCACTGACAGGTCAGCCATACTGTTCTGGAAGGCACAAGCCATGTCATATTTTATTTAGTTTTCATTGTTTACTGGTAAACAACGGATGATAGTTAGACTTTAATTAGGAATAAGTTATCTAAAATACCATTGGTTTGTAGTGTTATTAAGTGTGGAATGCGGGGAGCAAGATATAAGGTATCTTTTTTTCGATTTCCGGCTGTTTCAACCAAGCGAGGTGACTATTTAATTGATCTCTCTGTGTACCCGAATCTGTTGCTCTTGAATCACATAACTCCTCTGTTGATTCCTTATTTCGTCTTCTGACATTTTAATTATTATTTAATTCAATTCAGAGACAGTTTATTGACTACGCCATGTGTTATTTGTGAAGTTTTTATTATTTAAATAAAATATATATCACATTGACATTGTTCTACAATGTCTGTCTGACAACCATCTCACTTACAGCACATGCCAAAACACACAAGGTTCAACTCAAACTGATCGGTTGTCATCCAGAACAATATGGCCGAACTGTCAAAGTCAGGTGTTCTGGAATGGTCCATTAACCTCTTTTAAAATGTGCCAAAAAAATAAGATTATGTTAAAAAAAGTACGAAAATCTATTAAAAAAACGTCACTTTTATTAATGATTGTAGAAAAAATGATAAACAACACTTCCTACATATTAGTATGTGAACTATGCGGAACCACGTGACATATTTTGCAAAAAATCGATAGTACTCATATATTGAATATTGTACGTCGAAAGATTTGCGGTAAATTAAAAATTTCTAAAGAAAACCTAAAAAAATTATTTTTTTCCCGTCATTTCAACCGTCACTTCTTGGCCCAATATTTTATACAGCAGTTTAAATATGTCGCAATATACGGGAAACTATTCCAAAAAATATTCCGTTAAACCTCAATTGACACTATTTGCCTGATGTTTATGAAGCTTTAATAATTTGTGGCCAATACTGAAAGTTTGAATTCGATACTTTCTGAAATATACGCGGTTAAACATGATTTAACACGTTGAAGAATTTTGGAATTTTATAGGCATTTTCCAGAGCGATCCTCCGTACATGTAGATGTAGATCTAGCAATACCTCTAAGGGTACAAAACTCAAAAAAAGTCTTCTGTCTACCATTTTTAGTCCTTGCGTATAAAAGTTTTGATTTCCTAATTAATGTGTAATCTTTGATTTATCTTATTATGAGGATCATATAAAAGGTCAAAAGTTATTCCAAACTTAATTTTTCTTCAATTGCAGGTTTTCAGACATGGTGAAAGAACTCCCATATTTTTCTATCCAACCGATCCGTATCCAGATCCCAAATATTGGAATGAAGTTAGTCCTGGAATACTGACAGAAGTTAGTAACTATATAATTAAATTTTCGTATACTACAATATTTTAAATCAAATACCAACGAAGTCTTTGACGGAATAAAAATAAATCAAAGTTTAATGAATGATAAAAGTATAATTAAAAAGCGGGTAGTGTATCAGACGTTATAGGGGAGATGACAAAGGATTCAAAACTGGGAAAATTTGCCATGTTATAATTTAAGATTGAGGTTGAAAGAAGAAGAGAAATTCATATCTAGGACTGTTTCCACAAGAACAATTGGTTGTGAAGCCAAAATACAAAGTAGAGATCAATGGAAAATTTCAGCCACAATCCTTTGCTCAAAATGGTAATAATTGAAAATGTATCCAAAAAACTAAGACTACTCCAGTCAGGTGGCACTTAAGGCAATCTGTAACCAGAAATTAACGTCTAGACTAGTATGAAATGTCATTGAAGAGCTGAAGACGTTAGCCGAACTAAATAACGTTAAGCTGACTATTGCCTCGATAGTCTGGTGAATTGAAAATGAAAAATGAAAAAGCTGACGAACTTGCAAGAAGATAGTCAGAGGACACTCTGTCTGAACCAGGGAATTGGTATACCATAAATCGTAGTACGAGGGTCAGGAAGCAACCCAAGTTTCTGGGTGAACATCCCAAGGCAAATGCATGAGAAAACCTTCATAAAAGAACCATGCCTGAAACGTACAGCCGAACTGCTCTCACTGAGCAGAATTTGGTTGAGAATTATAACAGGCTTCACGACTGGTCATGTACCATATACTTTGTTTATGCAAGATACTTGATCGTTGAAAACAGTCACTATTTGGACAGCGATTCTTAAGAAATATTCTCAAATTTCCCTTTAATAGAGAACTTGACAAAAATTCTGAATAGCAGAAATGCGCTATAAATCATAAATATATATTTTATGAAAACGTCTGACATAAATAAAACTAATTTTTCATAGTCACAAGTAGCCACTTCAGCCTATTCAAGTTATCACAAGTAGCAGTAAACGCGCTGCTAGTAGTTGTGTCGTCAGAGAGTATGATCGCGATGCAGCGCTAATGCCACAACGGAAGAATTCCATTAAAATGCAATGATCGCATAATATATTCACTCTATTACTAAAGGAGGATATTACAAGTGGCGATACGACAATCTGTTTTTCGTTAAAACGTTAATGGTAGCAAATTTCAATAAAGTAGTTTTAAGTTTTCTCTTGGAGAAGTTCTTGGTACTAAAGCAAATAGGTCAATACAAAAGTTGTTCTGCACTTCGGTTTTTTAAAAATATATATTCAATTGCAATAAAATTATTATGTTGGAAATTTTTCAGATTTTATTTTCTTATTGAAAATCAGTAGGAAACTGAACATATTTTTACAGGCAGAGTTGGGTATTTTTGTTATGAACAGGTATATGAAATAGAAAATGAAAAGTGATTTTGCAAAACTTATTTGGAACACAAAACAGTAAATTTTTTTTAGAAATTGATGCAAAATATAAAATAGATTATTAAAATTAGAAAAGTACAAATGGGGTTGCAGTCAGCTTTTTTTCTTTTCTTTCCATTTTCAGTCGCATCAACCACTAGGATCATTAGCGACAATATTATTTACATTTAATTCTTCTAGATTACAATTTGGATATAATATTTATGTCTTTAAGATAAGTCATTAGATTTTGAACATCATTGTAATCATGAATTTATTTATAAATTTAGATATATTTGAAATATATACATTCTTCCTTTGAGTGATAAAATATAAGAAGAGACGCAACGCAATGTATAATTTTGTGCCTTATGGAGATTCCAGCGTACCCCCCACTATTTATATCGTTCGATATAAAGAAATATGAAACAAAGTTAGGAATAAAAAAAGATAGATACATACATAAAAATATACAATTTTATTAATGAACATAAATCAAAATTAAAGTCTAAAGAGAGTGCGTCACATAAACACATTTTTTTCAAATATTAAATATTGATTTAAAAATTCCAAAAAATTATTGTATGTTCTTGCATCTTCAAAGAATAAGGTCCCGTTGAAAAACAATTTTAAAGTTGATTTTTCAACAAGTTAGGCAATTGTCAATTAACAAAATATTATATGACTTCCATTTTCATTAAAGATAACAAAAATGTTTAAATAAATGGGCTAAGAATGTTTCGCTTCCAGGAGCCTTTCTTGTATACATACTTAACAAGATAACGTCATAAGAGTTTGAAAAAAAAATTTTAATATTTTGTTTGTTACAATTTTTTTAAACTAATAAAATATCTTGAATATTGATAGTTTCGTAGTTGTTAACAAAAAACTGAATGCATTTTTTTTATCTCAATTTGCTAATAACTTTTGCAGTTTTTTTCGTGCTGGAAAATATTTCGAATACATTATTCTAGACATCATTCCGAATCCAATATAGTAAATATTATAGTAAATTTACTCCTGACGATGCAAATGTTATTTGTGAAACCGGTCAAGTAATATATAATACATTTCTGTTGTGGAATTTGTTAGTTATTGATTTTGATTAATAATTTCATTTAACCGTTGAGTGGAAATTACTTGTTATTATTATTCTTGTTATATTATTCAATAATTATGGAAAGATTCTACGTAGTTGTGGTTGAAACAATTAATTTGGTTAAATAAAATATGCTGCAATACAATAAAAAAATTAATGTCCAAATATGTGGAAATCTCCAAAAAGTATATACCAATCAGATATTGTGTCTTCAGTTCTAACATATTTCCCAGATTTATATTTCTTTTCATTTTGTTACATCCTAGTTTACAAAAAATTAGGATTCTTTTTTATAAAAAATAGATGTACGTACATTTATTTAATAATATTTTTTTGTACTTAGGTGTCTGATCATAATTTCTTATTTATGCTTCTCTATATTTTCATATTTCACAATAAAATACTGAACTGTTCAATTGCGTTTTTCTCGAAAACGGATGAAAATATCGTATTTAAACAATAGTACCAATATTAGGTAGAAATTATGTTTATGTCATATTTTCTAATCAAAATCACTAAAAATTTTCGTCAAAAAAAGTTACCAGTCGATTTCATCTTCAGAAATTCTTCACGTGGCGCCCACTGAAACAAAATGTGAAATAGTCCATAAAATAATATTACCTGTATAAAATTATACCTCTGAGCCGATTTTGATAACAATCGATAAATAGACAGTGGAATTATTAACAAAAAACAAATAAAGTTTAATTTTACCGCTCTTTATCTTTTTCCACAGAGGGCGTCCATTAATTACGTGAGCTCAGAATAAGGGGGGGCCCAATGAAATCTCACCAAATCTCATTTAAACCGAAACCGAAAATCTTACGTTAAAAATTATTTTGAGTGTTCAGTTTGCCCGCTAAAATAAATCTCATGGCTATTAATATCATTTAGTACGAGAGTAATATAAAAAAGTGGTTCGTGTATGCAACTGTGCGTTGTGGACGAAAGTTTGTAGTGGATAGAGGAAGAAAACGTAGACGTTTCCAGTTACTGCCTTCCTGCACTTCCAGAAATCCCAGATGACATGTGTCCAATTATTTCGATCGAAAAAGTACACGAGTCTCCATGGATTGAGTATAAATTTTAAAAAAAGTGTTGTTTTTATCTGATTTTACTTTGAATTTTATTTAATTTAAATAAATTAAGTATAGTGTACCTGAACAATTCATTATTTTCCCGAATAATGAAAATAGATTAAGTTTTAAATATTTTTATCGTCAATCTCACGTAAGGGAAGGGGAAGTCCAGGCAAATTTCACTAAATCTCAAGTCCGTATGGTACGGTAACAAATTTGGTACCAAAATGGCACTTTTTGGAAGGTTATGCCGGTTGTATTTATTATGAAATTTGGTACAAAATTTGTGACATTCCTACCTTTTTGCAGGTGCAAGTTCTGGAGCAACCTGACTTGCATTGGCAAAATCATAATTTTATAATAAAATCAGTCGACAACCTAAAAAAGGTATCCCGAAAGTTTCAGCTTGTCCCAAATTTATTCTGAGTTACCCCATGTAAACCCCTTAGTTTTTTCACTAAATAATGGACAAGAAACCCAAGAAAATTGACAAAAGCGCCCTAAAATGTGAAAATCGAAGGCAAAAATATTATACCTTTTTAAATCTTTTCTTCATAAAATTGTAGTAATTATGGTATTTATTATAATGTCGTCTGAATTGTAAGATACATTTCAAAAATCGTCAAATTTTTCAGGTTGGCAAACGACAACTGTTCAAATTAGGTGAACATTTTAGAAACCGATATGATTCTTTCATTGGTGACCGATATAATGAAAGCGACATTTCCGTAAGATCAACGGATAAAGAGAGGAATATAAATTCTGCAAAATCATTTATGAAAGCATTATATATAAACGAAGACCCAGCAATTATAATTTCACGATGGCCTATAATCAGTACCCTAATAATGTGTTTAAAATTCGATATCGAATATCTAAAATCCGAGTCAGAGACTGAAGAATTCATCAAAGTGAACAAAAATAATAGAGAGCTTTACGATTATTTAAATAAACATACTGAAATGCCGATATTCGGTTTGGGTACTGCTCTTACTATTTATGATATTTTAAATATTGAAAGTGAAGCCAAATTGAAACTACCAGAATGGACGGAAGCGGTTTGGCCTGATGCACTACAACAAGTAGCTCGAAATTTTACTAAATTCTTTTGTCATACTGAGGAACAGCAAAAACTTGGTAAGCATTATTTGATTTTCAATTAAAATAAAATTCAATTAATTGAATAAATTAAAATATAAAATAATGAGAAAATTGTGAAGATTTTGATATAATTTAGTTATTTTTGAATAAGTTTGAGATGAGACTAAATAGGAAAAATTAACATTAATTTAAAAAAAAAGGTAGAAGTGCTTTCTCATTTTTTTCTTCGATTGTTATAAATGGCTATAGCGATAGAGAAATTAGAACAACTGATATCATGGAACCAATGCTCTCTACATAAAATTAGTTTTTGCCAATCGCTTGTTCCAATTTTGAGTTCATATTTATTAGGATTCAAATGATTGATTGGTTCAGCACCACCAGTCAGATGCTTAGAGACCTCGGCTCCTCAGCCTTTAGGCTATTTGTGCTTTTGGTTGTACCGTTTATGTAAAGAAATCAGTAGCCCTTATCATGCTCAACAGTCTCTTTACTAGGTACTTTTTGGAGAAATCCTCCCTTGGTTACTTGGGTCCTAGGAATCTATATCTCCAATGAGACAGTGCTTGACAATCGAAGATAAAGTGAGAGGCTGTTTCCTCCTTTTCCATGCACAAACGACAGATAGATTCCTCCCTATATATGCCAATTGTATGCATGTGCTTCCTTAGGGTACAGTGACCGGTGGGTAACTTTCCTTATCTGGCCCCTACTGAGGTTTAATATTTCGTTAGTCAGCGACTAATGTTTAGTTTGAATCCACGTACTACAGTTTTTGGTATCCCAACTAGATTTGTTTGGTTCAGGACCATTGATCGCAGTTTTGGACCATTTATTTGCTACGTTCCTTTACTACAATACCCTTGTATCCTGGGACCCACTTAAGTGTCACCCTCTAATGGTTTTCCATGGTTAAAGAGTTTGAAGGCAGTCCCAGACCAGTCTGGATCTGATTTGAGGATATGCTAAAGATTTTAGTGCAGCCAGATTATTGTAGGTTATAAGGATAGTTTGGCTTCTATACCCCCTTTCGATATCCATTTGTAGACACTTGTTGAAAGCGAATATTTCCGCGCCCGACATACGGATGCAAGCTTTCCCAAAGATGAGTAGACATTGTCCCTGGACTAAACACCATGTACTCCAGCTTCTGTTCCTCTATCAGTTTTAGATCCGTCAGTGTACCATACCAACATTCCACCCTGACGGCATGCTTCCAACCCATCCCAGGGATATGGTATGGTTGGTTGTCATTAATTGTTACCAACAGGTTATCACTTCTCATTTACAGAAGCGAGTTTGTGATAATATCTGTAATTCTGGAGTGACTATGGGTGTTGGTCATAGAGATACTACAGATAGAGGCAATAAGCCATAGGCCGCTGTGTAAGTGGGTATGTCCGTCCGAACATGCGCGCCATTAGAGAAAGACAGCCTGAACCTCTGACTTTCTATCTCTCTCTTATAAGCTGACGGGTTCCAAGCTGGATTGTTGCCTCTATCTGTAGTATCTCTATGGTGTTGGTTCCATCGTGCCAATTTCTATTGCCATTCACGTTTCTACCTCAACATGCAGAGCAAGAGGCAGAAGTTTGAGAATGGCTTCCACTGCCGCAGTCGTGCTGCTTCTCATCGCTGAAGATTGAATTACTTAATGATGCATATTGTTTTTACATTTTTTTCCAATAATCTGGCACTTTCCGTCCGCGCCTCCCTCGTCTCTTCCTACGACACGTCGAGCAGTCTAACCCCAAAACTTATCACGTGCACGTGCATACATATTTAATTAGTTACTTGTGAGATATGTTACTGTCAAAAAAACGTTTAGAACATTAATACAAATATATTATATTCTCTTCATGAAATGCTTTATTTTATTTATTATGAATTTTTCTATATAATCCAATAATCTGGCACCCTCTGGTTTTTAGTAGTGCCGGATTAGTGAGATTGCACTGTATTTTACAAAATTCAATTATACAAACAAAATCTTCAGAAAAATTATGCAATATATATACATTTAAATCAAGTTTTCTTATCTCAATTTGATTAAAACTAAAACAAAAATTTTAAATTTCAATATTTTCGGTTTAAAAGTCAATTTTAGGAAAAAAAAATGTCATATTCGTGTTCAGCATCCTCGAAAATTTAAAGATAGAGTGTTTTTAGCGACCAGAACGAGGTTGGTCGGTATGTGAAAAAAAAACGGGGTTGTTCCTCTACTCTATTAGTACCGTTTCACCCTGCCTTGGGCATTCTTTTCATCTCACTTGGTTGTTTCTTTCCGAAGTATCTTTGATTGTTTCAACCCTACTAGATCTTTCCAATTGTCCTATCTTCGGTTTTTTTCGGTATTACCTTTTCCTCCTACGATTATTTTGGTGCCGGCACCTCAATAGGGTTCCAGTCCCCAAAACAGTTCTATTTGCTAGTTCATCAGCTATTATTTCTTGCATACGTCCAACCTTCATATTATTATTGAATATGTTGAATGGCTAAGAACTTCAACATATTTATGTTGGGGAGATGTATGTGTACAAAAATCGAATGTACGTTACCCGCGAAATTTGAAGCCATCATTTTTTTTCCGAATTGCAATAATCTAAGATAAAGTTATATTTTCAGGTGCTGGAGCTTTTTTGAATGAATTACTAGAACATTTTGAAAACATTATCAATAATGAAGAAGAACCAAGAACAATTCTGTACAGTGCTCATGACCTAAACTTGATATGCTTTTTAAGTGCGTTCGAATTTTATAAAACTTCAGAAGTGGCTTATCCTCAGTTTGCTAGCAGTATTATCTTCGAACTGAGACAACACGAAGAAACCAATCATTATTTTGTTAATACTTTTTACAAACATTCAGTTGAGGAAGAAGGACAAATACCGATTAGTGTTAGAAAATGTGATATTAATTGTAAATTAGAAGATTTCAAAGAAAGTCTTTCTCATCTAAGAATAACACTTGACGAATGGTACAAACAATGTTTTTATCTACCATGAGAAGAATTTCAATTGAATTCTTGTGTAATTTGTTAACTGCCAATAGTAGCCAAAAACAGTGCCAAAATAAGACATTTTCTAAACGAGACTCCAATATTCTTCAAAATAAGGGATTGTTCCTTATAATTAAAGTTATTTCAAAATGTTCCACTCACCACTCCTGAAAAATTTCTGTATTTTCCCTTCCCCCTCCAAGAAAATATTTAATTTCTGTACTACTTATCGATTTTTTCACTCGCCTAACCTCTAATTGAAATTTAATTATTATTCTTAATCTTTTTGTAACGAGTGGCCAGATAAGAGTGTAGTGCTGTATCTCGGAAACTATTCGTCGTAGAGACTTGCGGTGAAAAATGTTATGACCAAAGTGGCCAAAAGAAAAGACTGGCAATTATTGTGTTCAAGTTTCCAAGACAGCCGCTAAGATGCTTTTAAAAGCTGAGCTTCAGTGGAATAATCGTTGTTTAACACTGACGTATCAATTGAAATGGAACGGTGGAAGTAGGTACTTATTTTAACAAACTTGGGCTCATTGGAATATAGTTATTTTTTTAACTAGTACGGAAAATGATACTTTTCCCCAAGAAATCGCAGGTGTCCGAACGACGCGAATTTTCAAATTTTCTCTTTTTATATAAAAAAACGCGCTCTAGCAGTATCACTAGAAATCAGACATATCACAGGTGAGATGGGTTTAATGGAGCAATAAGTGCTTCTTCCAATGAGCCCAAGTTTTTTTCAAATCCGTTGAGTCGTGTAGGAGTTACAGCTACATTGGGAATAAAATTTAATCATTCGTCAGAAAGTGTTAAATAATAATTACTTGACTGAATCTTAGCTTAAAAAAGCATATATTTTTTGGTATCAGGTGGAAAATCACCTTAAAAGTTTAGATTGCGGTTACGCAGCCAATTTGGAAAACTGAAAATAATTTCCAGGATTTTCTTTTCGATTTTAGTCATAATATTTTCAACTGCAAGTCTCTACGACGAATACTTTACAGATACAGCACTCTTATCTGGTCACCAGATACACAACTTTTCAATAGTAAATAAAATAAAGGTATAGTTATATAATTATAAATATTTTTTATTTCGATTATCATTCTTCCTGCAACAAAACATAATTGATAAGTGCAAGGATAAAATAGACACGTTTAAAATTTTGAAAATTATTTTATGTCTTCCAAATTGAGCCAAACGCCATCTTTCACAGAAGAAATAAAACCGAAACCATATTTCACAGGTAATTCGGTTTTTTCGTTCAAAGTCACTTTATAATTCTTCAATACACAACATAACCCAACTTTGGCTTGTAGTTTTCCAAATCGCAAACCTAAAAACAAAAAATTTCAAAACATTTTCATTCAATTAAATTTTTTTTGTTGATATTCCACTTACCTATACATGTCCTAGGTCCTTCACCGAAGGGCATAAAAGCAAAAGGATGTCTATTATTCTTATTTTCTTCATTAAATCTTTCCGGATCGAAGTTATCCGGGTCTGGATAATAATCGGGATCTCTTTGAATAGAGAAGACTGGAATGGAAACTTTAGTACCAGCTTCTATTACTAAATCGCTATCAGGAACTTGGTAAGTTTTACTACAAACCCTTGGTAATATGCCTAAAGGAGGATGTTTTCTAAGGGTTTCTACAACAAATTTAAATTATATTCATTGAACGTTGCTTTATTATTGATACAATATGATAAGCTAGGAAGTAGACTCCAATAAACAGTTTGCACATAATAAATATCGACTTTTTATCAAATTTGTGTTACCAATAGATATCGAAGAATAAATATATTAATTTGACGCTTTACAAAAAAGTTTTGAAGTATATTTTTCAAAAACAGTAGCCGTTCAACTAAGAAGAAACAACTAAACTAAGTTTGAGGGTGTGTAGGTGTGAGGACAGTAGGTATGCCGACTGTGCCGTCCTTCCGTACGCGGACGTCACGCGACATTTTTCAGAACGGAACCAAATATAAAATTAAAAATGAATTTTCTCGATTATACATTAACGAATCTATTTATGATGATGGGGTAACCAAGAGGAGAAACAATCTTATTATTAGCTTGAGCGAAAAATGTCATTCTTGATAAAAATATTTGCTTGTTCTATAACTTATCAAGAATCAAGAAGCAGATTGTAATAGAAGTAAAACTTGAGGATTGGTGGCGTAACCGTCACCTGTCACCGCTCAACTCACACCTGTCAACACTTAACCTACACTTGTCACCGTTATGGCGTTACCTGTCACCGTCATGCTCTAATAAGTGAGGTTAGTTTAGGTTCTTCTTTTTCATTCATTGGGTAACATAATTGTCCCAGATTATACAGTGGAAATATTCTAATCTTGCTTTAGGAAATCGAATATCTCCAAAGCGGATGACTTGAACTAACTTGACTAGTGAATCAGTAACTTCCCAGTCTAAAATTCTGCTCGGGCGAGAATGTTTGTGAGGATTATACAACAAAAAGAGAAGTTCAATTTGTGTATACTGTCCGATTAAAAGTGAAAACTTATTTCAACAACTAATTGTCACCGCGTATCAAAAACATAGGTATAATAAAATTTTTATAAGGTATCAATTAACTTGTAATGATTTCTATATCATGTGCGATGAAATATTTATGGGAGATTAATTTATGTGTAAAATATGTAAAATTAACTATAATATTTGAACAATAATTTTATTTCATTTTATGAGGATTCCAAACAAGCAGAACTGTTTATCAACAATAACATTTTTTGTTAAAGCTAAAGCTAAAAATAAAATATTTTTCTCCTTGGACACCCCACCAGCGAACACACTGTATAACGATCTATTTTTGAAATAATCATAGCAATAAGGTTAAAGTTCTACTCACCTAGCAGTGCTTTTTCTAAGTACGTCATTTCCATAATAGAATCGTAGGTAATTTTATTATTGTGCCTTGCAAGAACTTCATTTATTTCATCTCTGATTTTATTTTGAACGTCTTGTCGTTGAGCCAATTCTAATAATGCAAAAGTCATCGTAGTAGCTGAAGTTTCAAAACCGGCTATATAAAAAACGAAAGCCTGCGCTGCTATTTCGTTTATAGTCAACCTTTGCTGGACTTCTGTATTTTTGAGATTCAAAGCAGCATCGTCATCGTTATCACTGATTTTCCCGATATTTTTCAGCTGTATAAGTAGATGCATGAAATCTTTTCGATAAACATTATTTTTTTCCCTATGGGCAATGGTGTCTTTTACAAGATTAATGTAAAAAGCTTCGGTATCCTTTTCGAAAACTTTGATGTTCAACATTTTGGTCAACCACCTTGGTAGTAAATTTAGCAAGGTAAACTTGATTCTTGTTTTCATTGAGATCGTAAATATTTTTTTGCCGTATTTCCTGAAATCCGAATCGGGATTCTTCATACTATTAATCTCGATGCCGAACGCGACTGATCCAATGACGTCGGTTGTAAAGCAGGCTAGCATTTCTTTAATATCAACTGGTTCTTGGCTACGTGCGGATTTTTCCAACAACTCTTCCAGACCTTGTGTGCAATCCAGCATAGTTTGGAACATCATTTTCATTTTACCTAAGCAATTTTCAACATTCATTCATTAATAGGTGTAAATGGAGGAAGAAGTTTACTGGAGTGCTATCGGAAAGTCGAAAGAATGCAAAAATGGGAAAACTGTTGAAGCCGAAGTAGAAACAGGTATGCAAAGCTAGTGTGGTTCACAGACGAAGCCATGTGCAGAGCACATCCTATGCCAGTGCAACTACCTGGCGAATGTGCATCCTTTTGGGATCCGGAACACTTTTGGGGTGTAAGCACCAATGTTATATGGGGATGGGGGACGATTAAAAAAATAGAAACTATCTGACTATTAAAAAAGATCTAGTAAGACTAAGACAATCAAAGATATTCCCGAGAAACTACAACCTGGTGAGAACAAAATAATGACTAAGCCAGAGTAAGACTGCACATAGATTTTAAAAAACCTTACAGGATACTGTCACCTGAATGGGAACCTCAAGAAGCTTACACTAGTGGGACAAGTAGGTGCTGTAGAATGAATAGCACTATAGAATCCTAGGGAGACACCTTAGAGACTAACTTAAACTAAACTAAAGCCTGCGGATATTCTAAACGTTTTCCAAGAATTGGGACTAAAGACACTGCTAGTCTCTGAAACTTTCCTTAGGAGCTGAATAGAATAAAGGAGCTCAATAGATCTTTTAGGTCTCTGTGAATGACACAACAGTAGTGAGGGATGTAGGAATTGAAACATACTCTCCTTGCTTCTGTCGCACTCTATTGGTAGAGGGAGATACTAAACCTGACTTAATTTTAATGAACTTACTAATGCTTGAAACCATTATCAAGTAAGATGACTTAAAGGAATGGGCAAAAACAGCTTCTAGATTTTGACATATCACAGAATTTAATTCAACTGTTTTGGTTTAAATCTCCATATTTCAAGCTCAGGTGTAAAATGTTTAAACTTATAAATGCAATAATACATGTGAACGAAATTGTGATTTAATATTTACCTGATGTGAAAGTTGGAGTCAACTTCGCTCTAAGATTTCTCCATTTTTCGTCTTCTAAATTGAAAAGATGTCCTGTCAAAGGATCCTTCTTTTCGTCCACAAAAAAACCATGGTTTTGAAAATGGGCGAAATCTTTTTGCATAATACATTTGATCAAGTCTAGATCTACCGGTAGGAACTGCGGCGAGAAAAATGAATATATTCCACCAAATTTTTTTCCATGGGACTTTATTTCATCGTAAATAGTTTGAAAAACTTCAACGGTCGGCGTCTTCCGTTTTATAACTTGCTTCAAATTTCCGTAAAAGAATAGAGGTTCTTTGTGGAATACGTTTCTATCCTTCCAATAGGAATATTGTCGTTTCGAATAAAAATAGAGCAAAGTTGCTATCGCTATGAAGATGTACACCAAAATATTTATTTCCATATTTTATATTTGATTTTCTAAAATATAATAAAATCGAATAATAATCCATTTTTTAATTTTTTTTATGAAAATATTCATGAAGAACGAAAACAGGTGATTACCTATCTTAAAAAAATAACCAGTAAGTTTAATTCAATTTTGCATAATATAGATACAAAGTAAAAATGGCTCTAATGGTGTGCAGTAATCTGGCAGGGAAAAATTGGGGTTGTAACCCAAAAATCCTAAGCTGGATATACACTGCCATAGTGAGACCAATTATCACTTATGGATCCATTCCGTGGAGTAGTAGAACTCCTATTGGAGACGAGAGAAAACCTCTCCAAAATTCAAAAACTAGCCTGTATATGCATTACAGGAGCAATGAGAACATGCCCCCCGACGGTTATGGAAGTGGTTCTTAACTGCGAAGAGTTGCAGAAAGAACATGATGCAGACTAAATAGAGTAATCGCCTCCTTGTACCAAACACTCTGAGAGCTTGGGAAAAACCAAACATCAAACGGAAATTCACGCTATGAGAAAGTGTTCGCAGTACAATATTGATTAAAAAAAATAGAAAGAAAAGGATTATTGTCATGTCTGATATTCAAGCAGCCATTAAAACAATGAATTATTGTGTCATCAGTTTAAAAATGGAATGCCCAGAAAAACGCAATCAACTAGGCAAGAACAGCATCTTCACTATACTGTGGGTTCTAGGATATGGAATAGCAAAGGGAAAGGCTGAAACACCCTCTTGGGAACCAGAACCCTTTTGCCAGAATATCTGACAACTGAAAAAAATTAATGAGGGTTTTTAACCCGAATTCGACGATATACGACAATGAGAGTATTAATGTAAATAAATATGCTAAATTTTTTATTTAATGGTGCATATATCATGTACAAAGTAACCTGAAGCTGGCCTATTTTTACTTTTCAACTAGATTTTACCAATTCAAAAGAAAAGCAAGTTGATCTTGAGATATTAATTAATTTTTTTTTTGACAACCAATACAGTATTCTAACCATAGAGATACTACAGATAGAGGCAACAAGCCATAGGACGCTGTGTAAGAGGGAATGTCCGTCTGAACTGATGAGGTGAGAGAGAAAAAGATAAAAGTCAGAGGTTTTTCTGTCTTTGTCTCTCGTCTATAGCATGCGTGCCATTAGAGAAAGACAGCCTGAACCTCTGATTTTCTCTCTCTCTTATAATGCTGACGGGTTCCGAGCTGGATTGTTGCCTCTATCTGTAGTATCTCTATGATTCTAGCAGATTGTGTAATTTTTTTCTTTCTAATACGTAGTTTGCAGTTTTAAGACAGTAGTAAAAATGCCATTTCTATTTGCTCCTAATGAATACGTAGATAGGTGAATTGTGAATGTAGGAAAAATGCTCAAGCATTATACGCGAAACGCTTTCACGAAAGAAGAGCACCATCTTACGTAACCTTTGCTATGTCTGAGGAGAATATGCGTTTCATTTCCGAATGCTAATCATAGAAATAATGAAATTAATCCACATGTGTCCATAAGGTCCATTGCTGCAGAACCTACAGTTCATGGCATTTAAAAAAACCACCATTACCATCTATTTAAACTGTGTTTGGTTGATGAATTGCGACCTACCGATTTGGACCGAAGACTAACCTTCATCGCCATAATGCAAGTTACGATGCAAAACACTCCTGACTTTTTAAGTAGAATTTTATGGAGTGATGAAGCTTGTTTTCATAATGATGGGATTGTAAATCGCCATAACCGCCATTATTGGTCAGTGGAAAATCCGCACTGGTTAAGGGAAACTCGCTTTCAAACTAGATGGGGAATTAATGTTTGGTGTGGGTTATTTAATGGGTATTTAATAGGTCCTTTTTTTAAGAACATTTAAATGATTAGATTTCCAAACAGATGGATTGGAACTAACGGACCTTTCCGATAGCCTCCAAGATCACCTGTGCTGTCACCCTTAGATTTTATTGTATGGGGCTTTTTAGAAAGTATCATTTATAATGAAGAATCTACAGATGTAGATCATTTAAAAACTAAAATTAGACAAGCGTGTACTCAGAATTACGCCAGAGATGATACATGCGGCATGTACACGTGTACTGCTTAGACGGTCATTTTGAACACATTTCACATTTTAAAAGCTATTGGTTATTGTTGAAAATAAACATTAAATTAAAAGTTTTACTTAATTATTAACATTGATACCCTCATTGTAATATATCGTTGAATTCGGGATGAAAAACCTTTCGTGTGAGCTAACTTCCACCCCTCTGATCAATTTAAGATCCACGTCACTGCGCCTGTGATGACGTCACAGATGTCAAGTATACCCCAAATGTAGGTCCAATTGACTTTTTCCAATTTCCAAATTGAAATTTTTTTACTTTCTAAGTTATAGGCTGTTAAAAACATCTTGAAACGCCCTGTATACAAATGATTTTATAATAATGTATGTCATTTTATAAGAAAAGAGTCAACATAAATATCTAGTACTGCAACACAATATTCAACAATAATCGTTATAATAGTGCTATGACGACTTCATTTTAAGTCAAAGTCCAATCTATATTCATTACGAGCTTGTAAATTTTGGTTCATAAAAATAAGAACTTTTTCAGTTGAACATAGTGTACCTATGCCATTGATTAATGGCACATTTTACTGTTTATGTTGTTATTAAGATAATATCTATAATATCTAAGAAATTAAAAATACTACTGATTTAAATTTTACGTAATAACACCCTATTATAAAATGTTAACAATATCCTAATTATTTACGAGTACCTACTTGAATGTTGAATATTCAATAAATTATATTGTTTGATATATGATCATATAATTCCTGTGTCTCTGTCTATATTTGGTGCAAATGTCAGAAGACTTTAAATTACTTTAATAATCTTCATGTAGTGTGCTTACTTACCTACTTATTCAAAGAACAATATACATATTAAAGATGAGTGGGTTATTATCTTTTTATATCAAAAAAAATTATCTCAAAGGGGAAACAAAGACTATGAGATAAAATTGTTATCTAACTTACAAAAAAGGTTTTCAAAATTCCGTAAGCATTTGTAGTATACATATTAAATTATCTTAAAATGTTAACAGAAGTGTTAATGATATAGCAGTGAAGAAATTGAGGTGGGAAGAGTATTCTGCGACAGAGCCGGCTTCACTTTATTTTACAGGGGAATTTTTAAATGGGTGTTTAGTAATAGAAGTAATATAAACTTGTATCAATTAAATTTTATTAAATTTTAAGAATAAAAACAACATTTCAGAAAGTTACAACCTTTTCCCAGGTAACACAGACCTCTCCGCGAGATCTCTGAGGGGTTATAATTAGGATCTTATGCGAACTCCTATTTTGCGATGTCCCGGTGATCGCTATGTGCTGTAGCTAAACGAAATTCTCACTGGTGTCTCCAGGAGAAATCTCGGAGAGCTCACATTCAATTTTCCAGGTTTCATCTTATTGCGAGTTCCTAAAGTTATCTCGAACGTAACTTGAATAAGAAATTCTTATTGCGAGTTCCTAAAGTTATCTCGAATGTAACTTGAATAAGAAATTCTTATTGCGAGCTTCTAAAGTTATCCCGAATGTAACCAGAACAAGAAATTCTCAATGCGAGTTTCTAAAGTTATCTCGAATGTAACTGGAATAAGAAATTCTCGCTGCGAGTTCCTAAAGTTATCCCAAACGTAACCTGAACAAGTACAAAAATTGAACAATACCGCGCGTTGGTTTGATGGAGTTATTTCGCAAAGAGTAAGAAAACATCACACATTTTACTTTTATCATTATTGATAAAAAAACATTTTCACTTTCGTAATAATTCTCATCTGTTGATATATTATAATATGAGTGTGTCTGAACGATCGAAGGTTCAGTATTAATGATGCCATATTCGAATCACCCGCGGAAACAAAGAATGAAGCTTACTGGCTCTGGCCTAAGTTATTTTACGCCGTTGCCGCTTGGACTATAATTCAGGAGTTTCTATGCAATGACAAATTAATAATTTGAATATATTTTAATAATTTTTGACAAAACAATTGTAGGGGTTCATGGGACAAACGACAAATTCATCACAGAATATGCAGCATTTTTTAGTTGAATACGCCATCAGAAAAAATTTCGAATGAATTCTAGTATGTGTAAAACGGCTCTAAGCTAGATTAAGGCAATTTTCTAGTTGATAGCAAGACGGTCATTTTGACTATTTATGATATCAATTATATATATTTCATAAAAAAAGCGTTCCAGACATAAAATCTCTCGTTTCGATCCTTTTACATCGATTGTCATCGTGAACTATTAAAATTGGATTTCGAATAAATTCCATCAATTAAAACCAAATTTGGATAAGTTATCATTTTGGTCAGAGAACATAGTAAATAGGTAATATTTCAAATGTAAATGAATCTAAAATATTTTTTACTTTTCATTTTATTTTGTTTATATTATATCTCATCTTTGTTGTGACTACTTTTGAGGTGTTGAAGATGAGGCAACACTGTCCATCCCTTGACAGTTATGTTTACACGCGCCATTTAGTTTTAGTTATAGTGGCGTCTGGCGATTACTATGATTACTGTTCTGTTTATTATAAATATAAAGAGATTATTATTTGTTTGCATAAATATATTTGTTTTGTGTGAATTCGACTGGATAGGTAACAAGGTAAGTGCAGTTTTTCACAATATTCTCATTTTAGAAAGGGTGTATTTGTTGTGTAGGCCTACTAATTATTGTACTGTTAATTTGGCCGTCATTTTAGATTCGTGCTGATACCCAGCAACCGCCAAAAAGGAATGTATTCGTTCAAATTATATAATAGTTCATCTATAGTTCCTAGTGGATTCAATTGGCGTACGGCGAAGATGTACTGTATATTCAGTTCTAAAGGGAAGAGTTAATTCCACAGACTTAAATTTTACTTAAATTAATTAAATGCTGCATGTTCTTCATTGCTAATTAGATCCTATTTTGATATTTTCATAGAAGTTGTATTTCAATGGAATTGGGGGTTCTGGTCCCAAGGATCATCATGGACGCATGTTCAAGAACATTTTTACAAATGAACTAGGAATGAAATGCTCATGGAAGGGACAAAGAGGCAACATAGGATTGGAAAATATGAACTTTATTGGGACCTGTATGTTTAAGTAAAGTTTCAGACTGGTTTATTTGCTTATCGGTACAGTATAATTTGTATTGCTCTTATCCCATTCATTTTACCTATTATAATGACCATTTGTGTTGATTTGTTCATTTAGAAAGTATGATGTTCACAGAGGAAAGTTAATTATTTAAAATTGGAGATAGATTGGCATGTTGTAAATGAATATTTTTTCGGTAATGATTATAAAACATTTCCATAAGAATTGTAGCGGTTTCAAAATTGAACACAATGATTTTTCTCAAAATATCTCATTTCACTTCATTTTAAATATTCTCAAGAATCTTACAATTTTTTGCTCTTCACAATTTCCATTCATTTAATTTGTATTCTATAGAAAATAACTTAACACATAATTAATTGTGTTGTTTTGGTGTATGCATTTGTATTTTCCTAGATGTACTGAAACAGACATGGAAAACCACTGACAAAGAATTTGAGATATTTTCCCAAAATTGGTTGAGACACTGTTCACAAAGAAGGAGGATTTGAAAAATAATTAAAGTTAGTCAATATGGAGAATGGTAAGTAAATGTTTCCTTTGTAAAGGTATTACTAAAGCTCATATTCAATAGACTCAAGCGTGATACCTGAAATGAGCACAGTTTTATCACACACAAACATGTTTTAATACCTTGACACCGTATTTTACTAGCACTGTTTCTGGGAAAGATTAAAACTATGTTTTTTTATGGTATTATCCTACTAGAATACTAGTTGCGTTAGGATTAATTACTAGAACCAACAGTCTGTTAGTGCTAATTTTGACCAACCAAAGCTACCGTTGAATCTATATCCTTATATTCACAACTTTATGATTAAGCATGGCTACACAAGTAGGATTATACATAGGACAATTAAGTATTGGTCTTCTCCTAAAGATAATGACATAGTGTCGCGGTAATGGAAAATTTGATTTGGTGTTTGTTAAAACTGTGCTTACAATGGTGCCAAAGGTTCCAGTAATATATCCGAGATATCCCGTATGCCAAATCAAATTGTTTTTTATATTGAAATCATAGCTATATAGAGTTGTGATGTTATTATTATAAATATGTGTTGGTTTGTAAACTGTTTTATTGGAACAGAGATAATAGTAATATTAAAGTAAATACAAGCGAGAAAAACATTTCTTATTTTCAACCAACACTGAGGGGTATATAAAGAGCAATGAAATATATATGTTTTGTATTGATATCCCAAATATTTATTTACCATTTGCTTTCAGGTCCATACCGTAGGTGATAGCTAGCAGCTCATTCCTTTCTTTTTTTTATGTATATTAAGTTTTTATAAAATAAACTTAAATTAGTTCATTGGTTGTTTCAACATTCATCCTCTCTTGTGGTCATAATAATATAGTATTCTGATCTTGATATTCAGTTTCTCCCACGAGCTCTCAAAGAATCTGCGGGATGTATATGATCATTTTTTTACTTTTAAAAGATAAACTTTAGTCACTATCGTACATCGTACCTCCTGGTAAGTTTTACATGTTGAAAAATAAAACATTCTGAATAAAATGGAAACATATTTTTTTGACAATTACAACACAATCTGCGGCGAAACATTAAAGTTAGTTTTTATAATATCTAATAGAAAACAACTAATTCCTCGCCACAATGGCACACTGGGCATTGAAGATATTGTGAAATCTTGCTTTTAACCTGAACAAATCTGATGGTGTAAATTTGCAGTCTCATTCAACTTTTTATTCAGTCTTGATTGAGAAAGTTTTTCAATCGAAAATCTGAAGTAAAATGCAGAGTTTTTCAGGTGAAAAGTTAGGGATTTACAATATCGGATGTCGCTGTCCAGCATATGCCATAGTAACGGGGAAGTAGTTGTTTTCGATTAGATTTTACAAATAGTAACGTTTTTCCTAATTCTGAAATTATTTTTTTCAATTTAATAGTTTCCTTTTTCAATATAGAATATCTTGCACTACTCTCAATGCGAACTCTTGAAGACCACGCCAGAAGCATTGCATGCGAATATCGCAAAGCGACCTCTCATGGATCTCACAAAAGGCTATATATGTGAATTTCCTACAGAACTTGCCAGAGGCACTGCCTGCGATGATCACTGGCGAATACTGTATTAAAATGTACAGTTCTTTGTTTATTTTTTCTCCGATCTCCTTCTACAGTTATTAAAAAACGTTTAAATTGTCTTAACGGTGCAAAATTATATCTAAATATTCATACAATTGATGTCGAAAATAATAGTATCAAACTATTATCTTCGACATCTATTGATAACGCGCTTCCCTGAAATATGACAATTTTTACAGGAAACTGTAATAAAGTAAATTGATACAGTTGCTTGATAATAATATTCAATTATCATTATTTTAGAAAGTTTAAGACTCCATTCACCCTCCTCAGTGGTATTAAGAGTATATTGCAACCTATAACAATACCAATACGTATGTCACTATAGAAAAAGGAGTTAGTGTAAAAATTTCTATCCCGGGCATTCAGAGAGATCCGGAATATTATCCAGAACCGGAAACATTTGATGCGGTGCGATTCAATGCTGAAAATAAAGCTAAACGACCATTTCACTCGTTTATCCTATTCGGAGGAGGTCCAAAAATTTGCATTGGTAAATATAAAAAAACTTACAGTCGGCTCGTTTTTAAGAAAAATCGCGCGTAAATGAAATTACGTGCATATTGAATGACCTAAAGTGGATAAGGTTGAACAGGGGTGTATTCTGTTCCCCTACAGCTAACATTTCAAGCGAGTCGTCCAATACGCAGCCGACTTAGAATAGACCAAGCGTGGTATTTGTTTATATGAGGTTTTTCTTGGGACCGTTCAGGCTATAGTTAAAAAAGGTCAAATATTTTTATAAATTTCGTTAGTCATCACAAAAATTCGAGTTCTGAACTCCGAAATGTGGGCTAAAAATCACGGCATCAAACTTCAGTGAATTTGTATTCATTTTAGTTTTGTCATATTAAAATGAAACAATATAATTTTAACGACTCAACATATTTTTATATGTATCAACAAGAAAACTGGTAAGCCATATAATTCGCAATTTTGAATCAAGTAAATATGAAGTACCTAGATAAGAAATAAATATGAAGCAATGTCACACAATACCGAAAATAAAATAAAAGAAGCATGACTCTCTCAATTTTCAAATAAATTGGTGAAAAACTACATGTCTCGCCATTTACAACTTTCTATCGCAATATTCATAGGATACAAATTATATGTCAAACTTAAATTTGGGGAAAAATATATATAGAACTATACTATATTTCTTTTTCCGTAGGAGCAAAGTGCCTCATTATTTATTCAAAAGTACCATAAATATAGGGTCAGTCTTTATTTTTTTCTATGTGGAATAAAATGATAAAATAGGTCGGTTTTACCAAAATTAAATCGACACGTCCTGTATCGCCTCAAATACAATAGGGTCGTAAAATTCGGCACAATGGTTAAGGATTCATTAATATGATAAGCCGGTGGCCAGTGTCGTGCTTGCCCTGAAATCTAAATCACCTTTATACACTACGGGGCTAAATTTTGACGACATTCTGACTACAAAAGCGCAACAAATACTGAAAAATATATTTTATTTTTAGGATGTATATTATATACTGTAGTATACCCATTGTGGTACGCCATTGACTTATTGTTGGTTCTGGTTTTTGAATGTTTACAATAAAAACGATTCGAACAGTTGTATGGATTTAGTATTCATTAAAAGTATTGAGGACAAGTGGTCGATATTATTATTTCACAACCTATCAAATTATAAGGATAGTAAATGGGCATTCTCCCATTTTGTGGCATAAGATATCGCATATACCAAAAGATAACTACCTAATTATATTGACTTTTGCACAATTCAAGTACATTATCAAGTACATTTATAGCTCCCTGTAATATTTTGTGACCGCATACTTGTCAAAACTTCCATTGTTGAGCAGTACCTAGAATACCTAGTTAATACCCATTTTCAGTAACGGATTATAGCAGGTCTCCGTAAAATCGGCTCTTAATACTTACTAATAATATGATACTTGCCCAACTTTTGCACTATTAAATAAACCCGACAAATGAATCCATTCCGGTCTTTACCGAAAAATGTAACGCCAATGGTTTATTGCCGCTTTATGGCTATCCATCCTTTCTTGTGCTCCGATGCAATAGGAAATCTAGTATAGTTTTCCAAAAAGTAGCAGAAATGTATTTCTAGTTTTGGCCTACTGGGTAATGATATCATATTTTACAAGCACAATATACAGAGTCTTCCAGGAGTTTGTACCAAAAACTAGAGGAGCTAAGAACAATGAAAGTACTTCCTATAAAAGGTGTTACTTATTTCGTTAACGAACTACAGCCATTTAAAGCTAAAAATTCGGCTAATTGGAAATTATTCAAAACTTAACCGTTGGTAAACACCATAAGTCCGGTTTTCATAATTGGTTTTCTTCAGGCGTAAATTCCTAAAACTTTTCCAAAATAAAGAGTTCTTTGATAACATCTCGATAAAATGAAAGTTGTAAGAGATATGGAAAATTGTATGCCGCACTACATACCGATTACTTGTTAGTTTGATCTGCTATAACGGCATTTTGAAATAGCTTTGTTAGAATTTGTAGTTACTTATTTTTACGACTTTTATTGCTATTTTCGTATTTTTACTTTTGTTATATTAGTCCAGTAAATGAAGGATAAAAAGTAGGCAAAGTGTACAAAAATCCCGCAGGTCCATGAATTTTCCGTGAAGGGTAGGGTTTGACTAGTAATTGAACATCCAGAAATTTCACACACCTAATCGCCATTTTGGAGAGGTATTCCCGGCCCCAAAATTCCAAAAATTGTTTTTTCGCCAATATCTCCTAAAATATGGGATTTAGAGAATTTTTATAAAGAGGAAAAGTGAAGAGTAGTTCATTATCTACAAAAATGGTCCTCATGATTTTTTTCGCAACATTAATATTTTTCGCAAAAACCGTTGTTGAAAAATCCATAATTTTGTGGTCCAGAAAAAATGGCTGTTTCTGGCGAAATTGTGGAACAAGGGGGCCTAAAATACATTAATATCATCGAATTTACTGTTTGGACCCTTACTTTGTGGAATCTACTCATATTATTGTTATAAATGAAACTAACTGTTTCTAATTAATTCCACTATTTAATTTATTTCATAATTTTTCAATTAAATAGTGGAATTAATTAGAAACAGTTAGTTTCATTTATAACAATCATTAATATCATGTTTTTCACTGAAAACAACAATTTCAAATCGCACCACCGTGTTCTCTCTACTACCGAAATTGCTACGGTCATAAATG